>RAHM01000012.1:6048702-6327468 GCA_003713295.1 Parotia lawesii
AAAGAAAAGAAAAGAAAAGAAAAGAAAAGAAAAGAAAAGAAAAGAAAAGAAAAGAAAAGAAAAGAAAAGAAAAGAAAAGAAAAGAAAAGAAAAGAGAAAAAAAGAAAAGAAAAAGAAAAGAGAAAAAAGAGACACAGGGAACACTTTTCTTCATTTTTAAGAAATGATGGTGGAAAAAAAAATCCAAATGCTTCAAGGAAGCATTTGCTTGTCTGACATGGAAAAAGCAAAAAATATGCCCACCTAAATTTCTTTTCTAACAYCAAAATATACATGTGGAAGCATCCAGTTCTGTCTTTGGACAACTTGCTGTCAGTATTTACAAACAGCATGAGAACCTGGAAAACTAGATTCTAAAAAAGCAATTCTTCATGGAAAGAAATATTTTTTGTAGTGGGTTTTCTTCATACTATCATTGTATTTCCTGGAAGATACACTAAGATAAAACCCTCCTTCATGGAAAAGTTTTATATGCAGCTAGAGCTCCTTACATTCTCTTGGTACTTATTGCAGTACAATGATTTTATCTCAGTACAATSATTATTGTAACATGTGTGCTTTGAAATTCTTTAGATGGCTGAGCTAAATTTCAGCACTTTTTCACAGCTCTGGTATTGTTGAGCTGTTTAAAACTTAGAGAAGTACTTGATCAGCATTAGAAAAATCAGAATACTTCAGTGCTTTGATACTTCCCTTCTGAACTAAAAACTGCCAAATGTGTACTTTAGGCAATTAAGACAACTCCATACAGAATTAATGAAAATATTTTCTTGGGTCAAACTAGACATTTGCATCTATTACTGGTTTCTGCAATTAGGAAATTAAGACAACTCCAAATAACCTGTAATTAATGAAAATCTTTTCCTGGGTCACACTGGCCATTTATATCGATTATTGGTTTCTGATTGCAATGTCTTGCCTCACAGAGTACATTAATCTTCTTAGTTACTGTATGTACTGCATTTGTCTTGGGAACATGGTGTAGAGTGCAGTTCAGACTGGCAATTGCTACCTCCTTTGGAAGCCTATATAAATAAATACCAAAYATTTTAATGGAATTTCCACCTTTTGATTAGAACACTTTTTCCTTGCATTTTCCTTGCATAATTTAATTAGCACACTCTCAAACTCATGATTTACATATAAAAAGCAGAGCTTACTTTGAAACAAATCAGATGCTCCATWAAAGAAGTGATCAGATGAATAATTAGAAGCAAGAAAATATTTTTTGCACTTAGGCTCAAAACCTACTTTCTAGTAAAGTGGCTTCCAATCAAACAAAATTTAACACACAGAGGAGAATTATAGAAGTATTTCTCCCTAACTGAAACAGCACTGGAAACAGCTGACGACTTAGGCTCTATTGCCTTGGGCAGGGGGATAGCAGAGCTAATCAGAGACTTTGATTGCCATTAATTCAGAGGGCCAGGGGCAGTGATTGGCTTTATACTTCGCTTTTTCTTACAAAGCATCTGTTCTCCAACTTCATCTGCCAGACCACCTTTACTGCAGCCAAGCTGTGATATTCCTTTTTCCTTCACTAAGGTAAAACCGATGGTTAGACCTGTCTAACCAAAAGGATATGGAAAGACTACTCAAAATAATGAAAATTTAGATGTTTTCTTATCTGAAAATCATTCAGCTTATTTTATTTWTCCAAAGAAGATCTATAGCACTTTTAAAAATTGTCACATATATATCAATAAGTAACATTTTCATTTATAGTCATTCCTGAAAAATGGCAAAATACAGAAATTCCAGATTTTTTTAAAGTGATAGATTTGTATCATTTTGATTATATCAAGTATGAAGAAATTTGTCTTTTTTGAAAACCATCTCTTTAATTATGGAACTCAGATACATCCAAAACTGAAGAACTGTTTGTAAGAGATCATGAGATATACACTTGCAGTGTATTTTTATAATGTAGAAATTCTTTAAAGGGAGCAGTTGTCACTGACCTACTGCAGAATACTAAATTAATATGCTCTACTAAATATCARTGAAGTATCAGTGAAACACAGTAGCATCCCAGAATGAAAATACCTTGATTGTTTTTAATTGCTTCCATCTCATAGGTAGCAGCAGAAGACATTATTTCCCCACTTTCTAAAAAAGTCATGATATTAAGGTTGGATTTGGACTGGACCACAGAGGAATCCTGTCTCATCAATCTCCTGGAGATGCTGGAGTCATAGGACAAAGGAGAATGCAACCTTCTGGTTATATTCTGGAAACATCAGCACAATTTCCAGTGGTTTTTTTGAATGTTTTTCCAAATAGGATTAAGAAGAGTTCAAAATTTAGATGCCATATAAAAAGAAATAAGCATAATGTGTAGTGTTCATAACTATGGTCATACTTAGGGCATAAAACCAAGCAGGTCCTACAAAAGACAAACCAACAGATGCACCAAAGGCAGGTATTATCAAGCCTTCTTTCAAAGGCTGGGAGGTTGTGTGTAGAGGGGTACAAGACAATTTTTTGGACTCCTTTCACCATTCAGCTTCACAGAGCTGTGTTACCTTCTGCTCATCTATACCCAGCAAGCTAAAAGAGCAGTTCAGTTGCGTGTAAAGCTGATTTGTAACACTGACAGCTTTAACACAACCTAAACAAGAGCTGCTTCACTGGATGCTACTAGAGATGGGTGGGATCACACAAAATAAATGGGACTGATCAAGYAGTAAAGACACACAGTAAAGGTAATGTGTGACTTTGGATGAAAACTATAAATTTTGGGGCATCTCCTCAATACTGAGAAGAGACATGGATAGAAAGAAGTTGATTAAGTAAGRGAGAGTAAAAAAATAAATAATTTTCCTTTCCTACAAATTCCTGAACTCTTAAAATGCTCTTCTCCCCATAACCCATTCTTTCAAAAATTATTCCCATGTCCCATATGTCCTTTATGAATTTTGCCTTCAGAAATACTTTCTTGATGTGAAAGCATATAGGGAGGGATTTAAGAAATGTTCACAACAGGGAAGGACAGAAAAGCAGAATAAGAGCAAAGGAAGAAAAATGGGTTTAGTACCATGGTGAACTTTGTAAAAGCATTTGACAGAATTGTGGAGGGAAATTGTAGGGGAATTGCTGTTCATGGGCCATGAAACTCATTCTACAATAAGGATTTGTACAAGCCTCATTTCTAGCTCCTGCTCTTCAGCTGGTGAGTGCAGTGTCTGCCTGAAAACGTAGAACATTAAATCAGGCTGAGAATTAAGAAGAAAGAAAATTAAATAAAAGAAGAAGGCAGGTTAAAAGTTTGCCATCGGCACATACAAAGCTGTTTTTAAAAGTTTAATTAATAAAAAAATCTATAATTGTGATTTGATTTTGTTATATGCTAAATCAAAATGAAGCAGCTAATTAGTAAACTAAATCTTGTCTGGTCTGTATGGCAAGAGTTTCTATTGAAGTGAACTTCAAAGGATTTCTTTAAAAATATGAGCATCAAACATTTTTTTGAACAACAAAGGAATATCCTTTGATAGAAAAATGCTGTTGTCCTATATTTGTAATATATAATTCTTATTTGATAATTCTCAGTGGAATTCTAAGGTATCTCATAAGACTCTAGAAAAGAAGTATGCTGTAATTAAATGATAAAACAAACTAATAACATGTCTGACAATATTGGTGCAAGTTCTGCAAATTTAGATGTTTTCTTATCTGAAAATCATTCAGCTTATTTTATTTWTCCAAAGAAGATCTATAGCACTTTTAAAAATTGTCACATTAATATATATCAATAAGTAACATTTTCATTTATAGTCATTCCTGAAAAATGGCAAAATACAGAAATTCCAGATTTTTTTAAAGTGATAGATTTGTATCATTTTGATTATATCAAGTATGAAGAAATTTGTCTTTTTTGAAAACCACCTCTTTAATTATGGAACTCAGATACATCCAAAACTGAAGAACTGTTTGTAAGAGATCATGAGATATACACTTGCAGTGTATTTTTATAATGTAGAAATTCTTTAAAGGGAACAGTTGTCACTGACCTACTGCAGAATACTGAATTAATGTGCTCTAATAAATATCAATGAAGTAGCAACTCTTCAGACCCGTATGTTCTTCTGCCAGGCAAACACTGACAGAACGAGAGGACACAGACTTAAGCTGTGCCAGGGGAGGTTTTGGTGAGACATTAGGAAAAAATTCTTCACTACAAGAGTGATGGGGCACTGGAATGGGCTGCCCAGGGAGGTGGTGGAGTCACCATCCCTGGAGGTATTTAAAAGAAGACTGGACACGGCACTTAGCTCCATGGTTTAGTTGATAAGGTGGTGTTAGGTCATAGGTTGGACTCAATGATCTCAAAGGTCTTTTCCAACCTAGGTAATTGTGTGATTCTGTCCAATTTTCAGCTTTGACTAACTAGAGTTTTATTTTAAGCAGATGAAATCTGGTGTGCCTATAAACTCAAATGCTTCTCATTATGACCATGATGGGAAGGATGACTTACAGGAAGAGCAAGGCTTACTGAAAATGCACTACCACAATGTGTTATTCAGTATTTCCACTGTGAATGCAGCTGGAATCTTAACATTTAAATGACCAAGTTTTTGAGTTATCATCAATGACTGTCTTAAAATTACACGAATCACCTCTTGTTGGTATCTTTTTCTTCTGATTACAAAGTGCCTAAGGTGATCAACTCCTATCAGTACATTTAATTGCCAGACTCATAAGACTGCCAAATGAACTCCATTCCTTCTATGTCTATGTCTGTACAACCACACCTGTGCATAGCTATCTATTCTTGCCCTCATTCCCACCCCTAAGGCTTTTAAGTATTTTTAAAATTAATTTCTAGTTAATATTGCTATCCCACCAGTGCAAAGAATAAAATCATTAAAATTAAAATGGTATCTATCACTGCCATACATCCTCTTCTAAGTTTTATTCTATTATTCACCCTTTGCACACAGTATCTTATTATCCTTTTTAAACAACTGGCAGGATTAACCTTACATGTTATATATATAATGATTAATTCTGAACTGAAACAGTGTGTACAGGTTAAACTGTACATTAATTTAAAATGTGGGGGGTTTTTATGTGAAAAAGGAACTTCAGTGCCAGCATTACTACAGGCAGTTTTCCAAGTGATCTGCAAAAGTAACTACACCGGTTTACCATCCTGTCATTTCAATGATCATGCAGGTCCATCATGTTTTTTCTTGAATACACTTGCATAATCACAATCCACAAAAATAAATAAGTTTGTGGCATACAACATGAATCTTATACATACTCTTATCTGTCTCAATATAAGCTCCTTACTGGTTTATAAAAACACAGTACACTCACATGTTGAAGAGCTTTCTTAGAGATGAAGAGCTTCAAAGCTGTTAAGTGGATTTAGGCATGTAAGTTCCCCTTAAGTAATGAAATAGTCAGAAAGCAATTCTTGGAATTGCTGAGGCATTTCCAGTGTACATCATTAATTCTGACAACTAGGCAGTATTCTAGAAATGTGTTTAATGTTAAAAATAAGCAGTAAATTTAAGGAACTCCCATTTTCATTATATTTATAGCTAAAAGAAATAAACAGCTAGTTTCTCCCATACATCCCTAAATCTTCATGTTTTTAAGGAGGAACACGTAGCAAGTGCATGATCCTTTCACATCATGGGGTTTTGGTTTTTTTATTTGTTTCAAGAGTTTGATATGTAGTTTTGTTTCAATCTGCCATTTTTAATGACTACAAACCCATTGTTCTGTATTTAAAACATTAGAAATTAAATCCTTCTGCAGAGCAGTCAGGCAAAATTCTCACTGAGTTTGGTGGTGCCAGGTTTCTATTGCTTCTCTTCTGCACTTCCCCTAAACAGAAACAGAAAAAATCCAAAAGAACAGAGTGGAAAAAAAYCTGTGCTAGTCTCATGCCCTTCCCTGTTCACCTCTTCTCTGAGGGACAGGTAGAAGAATGCAGTAATCATGCAGGGGTACGACTCCGCAGGCAAGATGGAGAGAACCCAAAAAGCCTTTATTGTGCAGTGAATATTCCCTAAATACCAGCACCTAACAGGATATCACATCATAYAAACAGGAAAGATGTTCACTTCAGTGTCCCCCAATCACCTGGGATAGTGCACAGACATTGCCTATTATAGTAACAAGTAAACAATACCTTATAAAGTCACAAACTACAATTATCACATCTCATAG
Organism: Parotia lawesii; assembly: GCA_003713295.1. Taxonomy (NCBI): domain Eukaryota; kingdom Metazoa; phylum Chordata; class Aves; order Passeriformes; family Paradisaeidae; genus Parotia; species Parotia lawesii. Next base: position 6,054,889 of record RAHM01000012.1, read on the forward strand.
GTCCAGCACTGTCCACAAACCCACAATCCTCTCTCAGCCCATCCTCGGCGACCTAGATGCACTCCCAGAATCACCTCCGAGGCCAAGAAAGAGGCTCTCTCTCTGGTCCTATCTCTCTTCCAGCACATAGTGCACCCCAACAAAGAAGGTGAAGCAKTAGTGTTTGACTCTACTTAGCTCTGCAGAACACTGAGAATCCCCCATCAATTTCCTCTCAGAAACCCAGTAAAGGAGCAGTGAATCATCCTCTTTTGCAGCTCAATCAGTGAATAACAACCTGCCTCAGAATACTCAGCTGTAAGACTGATAAGCCAATGTTGGTATTTCTGTATCATGCATAGCTCTTTGCCCAAGTATCATTGCAGGCAGATCTTCACTGCAGGTTTGGGTTTAGTTTACTCAATAGCATTCTCAGCTAAAATAAACTCCACTCAATTTGCTCTATCCCCTAGGAAGTTGCCCCTATCACTTCCTGAAGGATGCTGCTCACTGCCAYCTCAGTCTCCTGACATAAACTGGAAGATGCCAGTGCTGTAACATAGCTGTACCTTGCCTGACTTCATCCACATCCTTTGCATCCAAATCCTTTGCAATCTTCATGTGAAGCATGTTCAGTAGTATCCTTGAAAAAGAAACAGTGCTATCTCCTCCCACAAAAATCCTTCTGACTGGTAGCAGCACAGGAGCTATCGTGGTTCCACAGAGCATACAACAGGCACGAATTTGGCAGAAAAGCAAGACCCCGCCAGAAGAAATGGTTCAGATTATCTTCCAGAGACAGAACATGAGATTGCTAACCCACAACTAACTTGCTCAGAGAGCTCTCCCACTTGTTTGCATTGTTTCTGTCCTGTTTCAGTGACTGATACGCATAAAGCCGTACATATGTGTACGCATGTGAGTGAAGGAGCATGTTTGTAAGTTCTGATTAAGTGGCATCAACTAAATGGATGAGGGAGAGTAGTTCTAAGCAGTGGAGGTTATCAGCCTTGGCTAAGGACAGACAGCACAGACCAAAGGTTGCTGAACTCTGGCTAAAGAAGAAAGAAAGAAGAATTTAGTATCTGTGAATAGATCTAYTGGTAGTGGCTTCTGTGCTATGAAGCATTAGAAAATTTTACTTTGGGCAGAGGATGAAATGGACCTACTGAGTGTAAAAATAGTAAGACTTCTCTTGCAAACAACCATGAATAGTCAGTGGGCGGGAGTTTCTCAGTAAAAGAGAAATGGCTCACAGGATATTGAAGAAAACTGAGATACCCAGGATGATAGTTCTGAGCCAACAGAGTAACAGACTGGATGGCAAAAGTTTATGCAGCTAAGGAGAGGATGAGAGAGGGAATTGGATGTACAGTCTGCTTTCACTAATTAGTGTTTCAGTTCCTCCTCTCAGTTATCTAGGATCAGGGAAGCGAAGACCAGAAATAAAGAAGCACAGCACATGTACTGCCAACTCTGCTATATTAGCAGTGTCTGTAGTAAAACACCTTCTGAAATCAAGCCCACTAGTACATATATCTGCTTTCCTCAGCCAAACCTTCTGCAAAGATTATGACAGAGAAGAGGAAATTATTTATATACACTCTCGGTACTGGGCAATTAATAAAATGTCAYCACATACAATATATGCACCAGGTGGCATTAATGGCAAAATAATATATGGCACTTAAAGTATGATGTTTCAGGCTACTATTGAGAGGATGAGGTGAAGATTCAATGAAAATGACTGATTATGGAAATTGATTATGAGAGTTTCTGAAAYACTGCAATTTAAATATGTTGCAGGTCTAGGCCTATAAAAATGGAAAAATCTGTCACAACTGTTAAGATCGGACTATGAAGAGAAGCCTCTGCCTGAATTAAGGTGCAAATGAGAGCATATGTTGAAGTCAATAGTATGGATTTTATTTAACAATAAAATTTGAGGTAGAGAGATAGAAAGAAATAGAGGGGAAAGGAGGGTGGGGAGAAGAGAAAGAGAGAGATCAAGAAGACCGTCACCACTCAGGGATCCAGCAGCATCTCACTGGTCCTTTTTCACTCTGGGCTTCTCGATGGTAGGGGGTCCTGAGGTCATTCAAAAATTTTCACTATTTATACATTTTACCAAACAAAGGGATTAATGTTTATTGGCTAAGTGATTTCCTTGCCTCTAGCGCTGATTAGTCTGCATTCTCAGTCTTTCTCCTCTTTTGGGTTGGTGAGTTTCTTGGGTAGATGGGCCATGAGTTGGTCATTGTGATCTCCCMCTTCTAGAATTACTCTTTACCTGGTCAGAGCTGATTTCAGTACAGTTGCTGGGTTTGCTTTCCTTGTGGCTGCATTCTTTATGCCCATTAGCAGAGATGCATTCTTCTCCCCTGGACTTGTTTGCATCCCCCAAAGTCTGAGAYAGCACTTGGACAGTAGAACCACCTTTCTCTTATATCAAGCTCTTGTCACAGTGGCTTAATTTACAATCTGAGTTCCAGGCATCCATGGAGGCATATTCGAGGGGAGGCTTCAGTGATCCCAGATGCCATCTATCCCATAACCTGGGGTGATCTTTGTTGGAGCAGTAATATGTTTACACGCAGTTGTTTCTTTACATAGTTTGCCACAGTGGGAATTTTTGTCTGGATGTATTACCCAAGATGTGTTAGCCAGACCTCACTTCTGCCAGGCTTGGAGTTAGGAACATCTTGTCGCTCCATTCTGTTCTTATCTCATGGCAAAGTCCTTCTTTGGCCCTAACAGTGTTTGAGAGAGGCAACTGTGATCTTTAAGTCCTTACAAGAACTAGCAAAGAAAGTGTCTGCTTCTCTCCCCTAAGTATAGCTTTCTGTGCCTTAGTTGCACAAATAATTTTTAAATATCTAAAGTAAGTTAAATGCCCATTCTGGCCCATAGGAACAGCTGGTTACTGTTTATGAAGATAGAATATGGTAGTGTGTTGCCAACTGTCCTGACAAAAGGAAGCCCAGGTAACAGCTCYGCACTAAGCTGAGGTGGAAATATCAAGGCTCCTTGTCCAGACAAAAGGCAAAGCTGGGGAAAGAACCCAACATAGCTGAGTGCTGGTTTTACAGTTGTGATTAATTTTTGCCTTTCTCAAAGAATCACAGGATCACAGAATTGTTAGGGTTGGAAGGGATCTCTGGAGACTATSTAGTCCAACCCTCCTGTCAAGGCAGGATCACCTAGACCAGATTATGCAGGAATGTGTGCAGGTGGGTTTTGAATGTTTCCAGAGAGGGAGACTTCACAAYCTCCCTGGGCAGTCTGTTCCTGCCACCCTCAATGTAAAGAAGTTCTTCCTCATGTTCGGGCAGAACTTTTTGTGTTTTAGTTTATGGCCACTCCTTGTCTSTTGCTGGACACCACTGAAAGGTGGTTCATTTCACAAGAGAGTAAAAGGAGTATCTGCTGCACCACACCCTTATCCCTACCAATGCAAAATTACTTTCTAGCTTTTTTGTCCAGCTTGGCCTGGAAATGGCTGCAGACTTTGGAGGGTATTTTCCTGCTACCACACAAACCCTTCCACAGAATCTACAACATTTACTYGTAGCCATAATTTTTTTTTCTTATTTCAATAATGGAATCATAGAATCATAGAATGTTAAGAGGTTGTATTAAATATTAAATATTATCTAATCCCAAGCCATGGGCAGGGACAACTCCCACTAGACCAGGTTGCTCAAGGCCTTATGCAACTTGGCTTTGAACACCACCAGGGTTGGGGAATCCACAATCTCCCTGGGTAACCTGTTCCAATGACTTACCACCCTCATAGTGAAAAATTTCTTCTTAATATCTAAATATCCCTCCTTTTATTTTGTATCCATTACTCCTTGTAATGATCGTAGTTGCTTGTACCATATAATGTACACCCTGCTCCACCCTACCCCGATTTTCTGTCCTCTCTACTCAATCCTTTAAAACACTTATCATTAACAACCAGCATGCTTGTTTTCTGTGTCTATGTATTGGTTTTGCCTCTGTGTTATGAAAGAGTTTGTTAAAATCTTTTCATTTGAGGAAAACTCATCCTCTGCTACCATCTGGTACTTTTATKCTGTTAAGGAAATGAAAGCCAAGAAGCAACCACAAAAACTGATGGCCTGTCTGCTTAACTGTCAGCTGCCTGCATGGCTCTGTTTTGGACCTCTTCAGATAGTTCTCCTTAAAAAAACAGCCAAGCATGGCTCCCTCCACTCTGTACAATTGTCTAATATCACAAAAGTCTTTGCACCCTTGAACGACCTCACTCACCCTGGTATCAAACCTGAGAGCATGCAGTGCATGACCTCAGCATCACACCATTATCATTCTGGCAAGTTGCCAGTACTACCCTTAATTTATTTTGGATACTCAGAAGAGAAATAATTGTGCCTGAAAGACACAGGGATGTCACAGGAACCCAGAAGAGACAAAGGGACAAGCACTACGTAAAGGGGGCATGACTGATCTGTTGTGGAGAAGGAAGTTTAGAAGGCCATAGTCCATGTCCGATGGTGTCTAGGCCAGGTATCCTTCTTTAGCTAGAAAAATAAAGGCAAATATTCCCTTCCTGTAAAAGGGAATGCACACTCTTATTGTGACAGTTCAGTTTCATATATTGTCTGAAAGCTCTAAGAYAAGAACATTAAAGGATTTTTTTTTTTTTTGCATAGAAGAATTAAAATAACAGATTAAAAAAAAAGCCCAAACTTTAAAATACTTACCCTGAATACAAAACTAAACCTAGGGCTAGAAATCAAAGTACATCTATGCCAAAAAAACGGTTGCAAACATGTGCCATCTGTTCACGTCCATTAAACGTGAAGAAAGCCAGTCACCTTTGTCCATATGCCACATTGCTAGCTTTCCTCTTTGCTCCTGTTGAACCTCAAAGATCCTGTTTTCAAAGGTCTGAAGTAAGGGTAGGAAAGAAATGGAATCCCAGGAAGGGGAAGCAAAACTGTGAGGAAATCAGCTTGAAGATCTGAATCTACTGTATGGCACTGCAGCTTTCAGCTTGTTAAAATGCATAGGGCAGATGAAGATGCTGCTCTTTAGCTATTACTTTAAAAATTTGCAAAGGATAAAGGATGTAGACTTTGACATGACTGCAAATACTTCTCTGTAAAACAGTTGCATTTATGTGAATGAAATCACTCATAGGAAAATATGATTCTAAAAACTCTAGGTACCTTCTACTGATTTCAGTAGGATTTAATAAATGCAAAATACTTGTGAAAATTCAGTTTGCATGCCTGATGAAGCAGGACTTGATTTTGCTTTAAATCTACACATCAGAAATATATTATTAAGGCCCACTGAGGACAGAGGAGGTACAGACTTTGGCTTTAGTGATTCACCCGAAAAACACTGGCACACCTAAAATAGGAAGGTAAACACCTGCAGTCCGATGCAGTCTGTACAGTGATGGGCACCACTGGATTCAGATCCTCCACTGATCTCTGGCAGTGCCCACTACTTTCCATTGGCTCTGCGTCACTATGGTCCTACCACTTGGGGCTTAAGGACACATGAGATGAGTCAGGACCACACTGATTCTCAAGAGTCGCCTCAGGGACCCCAAGAGTAACAAAAASATATTACAAAGTCATTTGCTTTAAAAGGTTTCAAAAAATCTAAAAATTACTCTAAAAAGAACAAACTAATAACCTACAAGAGCTGTAGTACAAGATATTCTTTGCAGTCCTAGTGAAAAGAGACCTTTCTTTGGTGAAACATTAGAAATATGGAAAATACTGCGGGGTAAAACAACCTGCATGAAGCAAAAAAAACCCAAAACCAAAACCCTGCTAGTTTTATTCTAAGACTCTGCAGTCTTCCACTTTGCTCAGATTTGTCGTCCAAGTTACAGCTCCAAAAGAAGTCATGCTGCTCCTGCTGCTACTCCTAACACTTTGATTGCTCTAATTGTGCTAAGCACAGAAAAGCCACATGACAATTTAAACACCTGTTTTCAGCTTGATAGGATTTGAAACATTGGACATATTTAACCYCAGAAGAAAAATTTTCTAAGGGAAACTCAGCTTAACTTCAATTTTAGTGGTATTACTGGATAGTTCCTACAATCCACTGATGCTCATGTGCCCCAAAATTTCTATGTACAAATTATGAGTACAATCTGTACTGAAGTCCATTGCTAAAAAGAATGTCAGAAAAATGGTATATTTTGCCTGTTTAGCTCAAAGCAAAAAGATTGAAGTAAGAAAAAAAAAAGGAAAACACTTAACTGAAGCAGTCTTTAAAAATATTAAAACAATTTGCATATTTTTGTTGTAGAAGATTTTTGGTTTATTAATTTGACCATGATGTTGTAAGAACTCCATGTCACCGCCTAATGGGTGAACTCTTGTGGTGGATTGACCTTGCCTGGATGCCAGGTTCCTACCGAGCCACTCTATCACTCCCCTTCTCAGCTGGAAAGAGTGGAGGGCGAAAAAACTTGTTGGTCAAGATAAAGGCAGCTTAATAAAGTAAAAGCAAAGGCTGCATGTGGAGGCAAAGAAAAACAAAAAATTTATTCTCTACTTCCCTTCAGCTGGTGAAAGCCAGACACTTCCTGGGAAGCAGGGCTTCAGCATGCCTAGTAGTTTCTCTAGAAGACACATTTTGTAATAACAAGTATGTGTGTGTCCTCTCCTTTCTCTTAGCTTTTATAGCTGAGCAGACACCATACGGTATAGAACATCTCTTTGGTCATCTGGGGTCAGATGTCCTGGCTGTGTACCCTCTCCAGATCATGTCCAGCCCAGCCTACTGGCAAGGGGAGAATGTTGGAGAGCCAGCCTTTATGCTGTGTGAGCACTGCTCAGCAGCAGCCAAAACACCTTTCTAACAAAGCACAGCACCATGAGAGCTGCTGTGGGGAAAATTACCTCCACCTCAGCCAGACCAAATGCATCTGTACAGACCTGTACAAAAGAAGGTCAAGACTCATAAAAATTCCTTATGGAAAATTTATTACTTCTGGAGCAGGTTTTCTGAGGACTCATTTGAAAATTAGGGGCTACACAAAAGGTTCTACTTCAGACTTGTCAAAACCCAAGAAGTTCAGAGGTTTTGACTAACTGTGTCAGCCAATCCTTCTGGCTGGATGGCTGTGCCCAGAGAGTGGTGGTGAATGGAGTTACATCCAGCTGGCAACCAGTCACCAGTGGGGTTCCCCAGGGCTCAGTGCTGGGGCTGGTCCTCTGTAATATCTTTGTCAATGAACTAGATGAGGGGATTGAGTGCACCCTCAGTCAGCTCACAGAGGACACCAAGCTGTATGGGAGTGTTGATCTGCTGGAGGGAAGGAAGGCTCTGCAGGGGGATCTGGACAAGATGGATCAGTGGTCCAAGGCCAATTGCATGAGGTTCAACAAGGCCAAGTACCAGGTCCAACACTTGGGTCACAACAGCCCCATGTAGCACTTCAGGGCTGGGGGCAGTGGCTGGAAAACTGCCTGGTGGAAAAGGACCTGGGGGTGCTGGTCCAGAGCCATTGAACATGAGCTGGCAGTGAACCCACATGGCCAAGAAGGCCACTGGCATCCTGGCCTGTATCAACAATTGTGTGGCCAGAAGGACCAGGACAGTGATTTCCCCCCTGTACTCAGCACCGGCGAGGTGGCATCTCAAATCCTGTTCTCAGTTTTGGGCCCTCACTACAAGAAAGATATTGAGGTGCTGGAGTGTGTCCAGAGAAGGGCAACAGAACTAGGGAAGGGTCTTATGAGGGAACTGGGGTTGTTTAGTCTGCAGAAAAGGAGGCTCAGGAGAGATCTTATTGCTCTCTACAACTGCCTGAAAGAAGGTTGTAGTGAGGGGGGGACCACTCTCTTCTACAAAGTGACGAGAAGAAATGGCCTCAAGTCTCACCAGGAGAGGTTTAGATTGGTATTAGGAAAAAATTTCTTCACAGAAAGGGCTGTCGGGCATTGGAACAGGCTGCCCAAGGGAGTGATGGAATCACCATCCCTGAAAACGTTCAAAAAAAACCTGAGGGATTGAGGAAAATGGTTTAGAGGTGAACAGGGCAGTGTGGGGTTAATGGTTGGACTCAATGATCTTAGAGGTCTTTTCCAACCCTAACAATTCAACGATTATATGATATAACTCTGACATACAAAGGGTTTTGTAAACCTACTGCCTGAGATAAATTCAAAATACTCGATCCTAAATCTCCCTAGAAGATGCCAAGGGCCTAATGTGACCAAGTTTTCTGCTGCAGCAGGCTCTCCTCTAATAAGGAGTATTGCCAAGGAAAACCACTACCCTTTTATAAGCTTAATCATAGTTAAACACTTATCCATTTTGTCTTTTTGATGTGATTCCAATCTTTTAAGTCTGCAGGAAAATTACATGTTCAAACTGACTAAGTCATGCTTTATTTTTTCAAATGCAAATTGGGGAGAACAATAACACATTTTCTTTCTTTTTTTGTTTAGTTTCGGGAGGTATATTGCTACAAATTGTGGCCAGTTATTTACTTTGGTTGCAATGAACAAGAACAGACAGTTCAGCAAGTAAATGGGAAGCTACGAAGAAGAAACTGCGAACATAAAAGACCTGTGTCTAGCTCATTGTTAACATATGTGGTTTGGTATAATAGTTATAAAGAAAAAGGCAGGTAGGCAAGAAAAGAAGGAAGGAGGGGGATCGGGAGGGAGGCTGTATACCTTGCAAACTGGCAATACGCATGCAGTTCTGCATCCCCCTTTTTAAGAAATTACTTTTCTTTTTGGTGCACATATGCAACAGCAGAGAAATAAAAGCATAGACAAAATTACAGTAGGGATCTAATAAACATTAAGTTAATTAATATTTGTTAATGCCAGAATGCTACCTATAGGAAGATTTGGAAGTTGTCTTACAAATGACAGCCCTGTCACCAAATACAAAGATGTCTTTTTATAACAGTCCTTACTGATATGCAAAGTCTATTTCCCTTTCTGATGTTTCCTCAGCATTGGGAGTTCTATTTGTATACACAGGCACAAAGAGCAACCATGTCCCATGGCTGGTGTTTATAGTCCCCAGACACTCCTGCCTTCCCTCCTCTTGTTACCGATTGCATGTTACAACAGCCTGTGTTCCTGACTGTCAAGTTTTGTTGTTTCAAATTCTTTGTTTTATTGAAACTGAGCACCCATCTCAAAATTGCAACCAATAGTCTTTGTACTGTTTTGTGCTATTTCTGCATAATTTCAGGAAAATCATTAAATTAATCTGCAACTGTAATCAATTAAAATGCTGCATCGTTACTTTATGTAACTTCTTCCTACGAACAAGTTCTGGAGGCCAAAACGATAAATGGGTTCAAAAAAAGGCTAGACAAGTAGATAGGTGATAAATCCATCAATGGATACTAAATATAATGGCCTAAATTTAACACCCACTTCACAAAGTTCCTAAATGAATTACTGCTAGAGTGCAAGTCAGGGAATGAGGGCATAAATGGGTATCCAGAAGTTCAGACAAGGATGATCTATACATGCCTATTTCTGAGACTGGCCAAGTTTTAAGACAKGGCAAATGCATTGTTTATCTGCTAGTTTTATGAGCACTGCAGGGTTTCCAGCAATCTATGACATTCCTGGATATCAATCCAAAGAAAGCAATCGAAAGGAAAGCAATGTGTTAAAGTATTTTTTTTTTTGGGATAGCACACCAAATAGGCTTTAATCTTATTAAATATGAATTACTGACCAAAATACTGTGAAAAGAAAGCAAAATCTCAAAATCTGGATAAACACAAACATCTTTACTAATCTCACCATGCATTACTGTTTCAGTTCTACCAAACCAAACTAAAATGAATGTAGACTTCCTAAAAAAATCATGCATTTAAAGCTTTTGCAATATATTAAAGGCATTCTTTATGTATTAAGACTCTAGTGAGAGATATGTTAGCTATTTTCAAAGGGTTTGGGTGAGTTTTGTTCCTCAGGAACATGGTGCATAAATTTGAATATAGGAAAGAGTTAATCAGATTGGAAAATATATATCCTGCCTTTAGGACRCATTCAATCAATATGCATTTTTCTGACCTTTCTTAGTTAAGTATATTGTCACTCAATATCCTGTGAAGGACGGAGTTCTTAGTAACAGATAGTCAAGACTCTCTACTGCCCTGTATAATTTTAATTAAAATTTGCAGTAAGTTTGGTTTTATTAATTCCTTTCTGGGCTCTGCAAACATTACTGCTTCAAAAGTGAAAGGTAATATTATTAAAAGTTCTGTTTCAACAGTTGCATGAGTCTGGGCCTGTCCTTTGGTGAAACTCTACTTATTTAGTGTATTGAGTTATTTAGAATTTAGTCCCTCAACACACTATATTGTTCATTGGGAAAGGAAATATCCTAATGGCTAAGGGAATAGAGAAGGACTCTGGAGATCTGGGTTCAATTTATTGTCTAAGCACAAATTTCCTGTAGACCTTGAGAAAACTACTTAATAGGTTTCTTGCTGTAGTTCACGTTCCTTATTGTGGAAAAATATATCCCTGTGAGATTTGCCTGCTGTGGTATTTAAACATACTAACTAACTACTTGAGAGGCACTTTGATAAGATAGGACTGTGTTAAGTTGGCAAATAGATATATCCAGCTCTCTAAAGCGGGGAGTGATGGAGGAAAGAATAACTTGATTTATGTGTGGTGTGTTAACAAAAAACCCTCCCTAATACATGATTTGGAAGACACTTTTAGAATCATAGAATATCTTGAGTTGGAAGGGACCCATACAGATCATCAAGTCCAACTACTTCCAGCTAAAACCACTTCCCATGAGACAGCTAGATCTGCTGGGTTTTACTAGTTTGGTCTTTGTATAATGGTGCTTACTCCCAGAGACTAGGGCAGGGTTTCACCCCATCAGACCTTGCTAGCTGAGGYAGAACACTGCAATGGTGTGTGGAGCAATGCAGGTCTGATTTTATGTCTGAGCAAACAATAATTCAGACAGAGATACCCTATAGGCTCTGTGCAGAGCCTTTGTAACTCACTTTGTCTCAYACAAACATGTGGTGGTTGCACCAAACTGCTCAATTAGGTAAAACAAATGAGGAAGTTGACCACGTCTTTATTTCTGTGACAGCTGATCTGCAAAGAAGTTTTCCAAAGGAGTTCCAGAATCCCACCTGGTGAGCAGTGTGCCTTGGTATGTGTAACCTGCTGGGTAGGTGAGTGACGCTGGGCTTGCCAAGATACCCCTCTTGCCTCTCCCAGGAGCCTGCCTGCCTATCCTTGGGTGCACGGCATACAGCAGAGCAGAACTAACATGCGTGGACAGATATGGGATCTGCAAGGGATCTCTTGCATACAGCAGCACAGTAGCTAAAAGTAAGACTAAACCGTGACAAGTGGGCAAGAAAAATGGGCACTAATATGGTATTTTTGAAAAGCTTTGACTCAGCTACCTAAGTTTTCCTTAATGTTACAGAAGTGGCTGGAAGTGGCAAAATGAAAAATTAGTATGGTTTCTGATTATGATTAGTAAATCCATCCTAATGTGGGCCAAAGAAGCTTTTATTTTGGTATAATGGTTTTATATTTACTGCATTTTTCTTTTGAGTGTTCCCAAAGGTGCTTTGTGGTCTTTTGTTACTTGTTCTCACTGTTCCCTATGACTGTCATTGATTTAAAATATTGATTTTCTTTTCTTACTGAAAAATAATCTTTGTGTTTTCCATTTCAACATGAACCATGTGGCATGAACGCATGCTGAGGCTCCCATGCTGTCACATTATTTTGCTGTTGTTGATATTACTTTAACACAATGTAGTGTGTTAGAACTTCCTGCCTACCATTAGTTACTCCTACAAGCCCAGTAGGAAGCTCTCAGTTCACAAATAAAGAAAAATCGAGGACCAGTTTTCAAAAAAAAGCCTTTAAAAATTCTTTGAGCCTGTATTTACCCTTTAAATGCATGTTGTGTTTCTTATTTTTCTTTTCCTATTAATTTTAGAGGGCTAATGATTTTGTCACTCCTTTCTTCTTTTTGTCTTCCTGTCTGCAAAGACTTGTAAAATACACATACTCATTTAAAGCTGAACTGGAAAGATTCAACTAGTGTCTTCTGTGAAACCGTGGTTGGTATTACTAACACCAAGTAATGACATCTTCAGCTTTCTCAATATATAGTTTTGTAATGAACATAAAAAATTATGAACAATTTCCCACTGTGGTTCCTGTGGGAAACAATGAGCCAGATAGCAATTCCCTGTTCATGTTAATAGTTTGGGCAAAAATGAAATTCAGAGCTGAAGATGGAATGATATTTGGAAAAAGCTTGAGGATACTGTGTCTGATGTGTCAGCATGAATGGAAGCGGTCTCTTACAAACTGTATGTGCACTTGTACTCTGATAGCAAAAACTTCAACAGATTAAAGATACTATATTCACTTTTAATCATATGTGCTTCACCTAGGAAAGAAATAAAAGGTCACAAAGCTACGACCTGAGCAAGCGACATTATTATTATTATCATTACAGCACTTTTGAATATATGATTAGTGTCAGAAATTTAAGCATATTTTTTGCATCAAAAAAAGGTTCATGCTACGTATTATCTCAATTTGTTAAAGAGTTCTGTAAAATTACAGAACTCTAGAGAAACTTGAAGGAGACAAAAAGACGAAAAGCAATATCCAAAGGCATAAAAAAACATAGAGGGTGGAGGAGACATGGCCAGAGAAGAAGGAATTGAGTGTTTTAGCAGTTTCATGAGGGATATATTGAATAAGAGAGAGAGAGACATGAAACAATACTTAGGGATTTTCATTGCAAGAATAACAGAAGAGAACATAAGTGGGTTTTCTCTTCTTCTCTTTCATGGGAAGTAATTATTAGTGAACAAGAAAAGCTGGTAGTCTATTTATATACGAATTTGCCCTTTAGTGTAACTTAGGAATCAACAGCAAAAGGCGTGCCTACTCTGTCCTATTGCCTTCTTACCTACAGCGGCTTTCATTAAATTATATACATGTACTTCTTCCAATTAACTGGGACCATCTCTTACAGTGGAAGAAAAATCTCTTCCAGTTCACTAAAATTAAGTTTTGATTTGAATGAGTTTATTATTTGACTATATTATATGAGTTTATTCAGAAGAAGATTAACTGATTCCAAATCCTAAACTTCTAAGGCTGCAATTAAATAAAAACCCATCCTTTTTTTTTATGCCCCGTTCTCRTTTAGAAAGCCTAGAAATTGCATCAGTCAACAGACGCTTGGACACTTCAGTGATGCACTTAGCACTGAAACAGTACTGAAAACCAACTATTTTAGTTTTACTGAGGAGACTCGGAAGCAGAGCATGCAAAGTGTAATGTAAAAGCAAACTTAGTTTTGTTGAGATAAAAACAGTTAAAAAATGAGGAGGAATAGAATGCTCTGCAGAGAAACTAAACATGTTGGCAACAGAAGAACATACACAGTATAGTCCAGCCCCATCCTATCTTGCTATCCTCAGTTGTATATGGGGAGACAGTAAACACTGGGCATTATAAAAAAAAATCAAGAGACTTCCATTATTTTCAAATTGTACATAGAGTATGGGAAGAAATGGTGAAAGTGTGGTTGTCGCTAGCAAGCAGAGACATGGACGGTTTAGTACGAGAAGAAACTGACCCTTTATTAATTTATAAATTTGCTTATATAGCTTAGCAGGCTGGACACTGACATAAGGTTATTGGTTCACTGACCAACCACCCCCCAGAGGGATTGGCTGAACCAAACAACACTTACTTCAGATATTTTCTCCTTGGTGTCATAACAATAACATAGTTTACAAAATCTCCCAACTGTTTTCCCATAGCATCCCTGAGAAAGCAAGGCATTCACACAGACACTGTCAGAAAACTGAGAAATCTCTCTGCAGCCAGGCCTTTAGCATTCACAGTGTGGTGAATAGWGTAAAAGGATAGAAACTCCAACATCTGCCTAACTCTCAGAAACTGGTTGGGGATTCACAAATGAGCTGTCGTGAAATGTGTGCTCAGTTTCAGCTTTATGCTACTTCAGATGAGGAAGGTAAAGCTGTTAACCATCCTCTGCTGTTTGCTTACCCCCTTTTTTCAGAAGCCTTGACCATAGTAGTAGCTGCAACTGAAGAGGCAGTAAGTTTATTCCTGGGACGCCTCAGTTCCCTGTCTTGTCTGATAATATAAACTGGTGTCCACTTCAGTTTATGTTAATAAAACAAGCTATGAATTCAGACAGCTGAAATGATTGCAGTTCATTCAACCGGAGGAAGGAGGGGACAGGACAAACAAAATGTAAATGTAAGTGGTAAGAACCACTATCCTTTTCTGTTATTAATTAAAAAGATAATCTCATAACACCGAAAACCAAACATATTTTGCCCATATACATTTTTATTAGCATACTTTAATTCACCATTTTTTATTGAAAGAGACCAGAAAAACAGTAAGCCTCCCAAATATCTTGCAGCTCYTCTGTTGAACCTGAGCCAGTTTGTCAGTTTTCAGTACATATTCAGTATATATATACAATATATATATGGTACGGGGGCCCAAAACCAGACACAGTATCTGGATTCAGGCTTACTGGTGCTGAGCAACAGGAGATAATTCCTTCCACACAATGACCCAGGATCCTGTCGACCTCCTCTGTTGCCAGGGAAGGCCGCTGGCTCCTGTTCAGCTTACTGTCTACAGACACTACCAGGGCCTTTTCAGCAGAGCCCAGCCCCAGCTTATGTTGCTACAGCTGGTTCCTCCTGAACTGCAGCCTGTGAATTTAAGCTAATGTCCCTGCTGGTCCTTTCCCCAGGCCTGCTTACTTCGCCCTGAATAGCAGCTCTGCCCTTAACTATTTCCTTCCCAATCCTGCAGTATGGACAAACATGCTCACAGACATTAATCTACCATTTTAAAATGTAAATTTGTGAAGGATTCTTAAATTTTAAATAGATTTGAGGCTTGTCATTTGATACATGCGAAGAAAAGAGCAACCAGAGGTCAGACAGTGTTTTTCTATCCCATTTCAAGTAGGCTCATTCTTACAGAGAATGGGGTTTTGCATTACTCCAAGCCGGGAGGAGAGAGAATGAGACTATCAGAACCTGCCCTTCAGTACTTCAGATTCCCTGTCACAAAAAAAATTCCAACATGAAACATTTGAGATACAGATAGACAGGCTGCTGCATGGGGAAGAGTCTGAACACAGTCCTGCATGAGCACAAGAAACAAAAAAATTATGCATTATTTTTCCCATAAAATTATTACCTAATATACATAGATGCCATCTCTACAAAGGTAGTACTACGTCCTCACAAAATCAATGAATCACAGAATAGTTAGGGTTAGAAGATCATCCAGTCCAACCCCCCTGCYAAGTCAAGGTCACCTAGAACAGTGACACAGGAATGTGTCCCTTGGGTTTTGAATGTCTCCAGAGATGGAGTCTCCATGACCTCCCTGGCAGACTGTAAAAAATGTGTTCTGCAAGTTACCTGTTTTGTCTGTGACTTTAGTTCTCAGTCAGGAATGTTACATAACTTATATTAGTGGTCCTGTGGACTTAAAATTTAAATGTGTTTTAATGCCTTTTAAGAGAAAAGAGGATGAGTCTGCTGGGGATGCAACACAGACTTTAAACAATTACTTAAAAAAATTTACTGTCAGAATCAGATGTAGGGCAGAGCTCTGGGACCATATCCCATAGCAGTCCAATGTAGCCATTAACATTTATGGCACATCAACATGTTTAAGAAAGGCTTAAGGTTTTATTAACAAAAAAATACATTCTCTGCTGAATTCAGTGTTATGCTTCTTTACCTTCATTTTTCCATGTACTGCACTGCACAGTTGCCTACTGAGACAGTATTACACTTTTTTTGTAGCTCATCAGGATACATACTCTGAAACAATTGAAGAATTAAAGGACACAGTCTTTAGCTGAGTTCTTTCACTCCCAAACATATTAATAATCCATACTTTCTGCCAGAGTTAGGTTTCAAAGCTAATATCCTGCCAAAATAAGTGTCAGCTTATAACTCTCACAGCCATCTCTTTTGCTTTGCAGATATTCTTTGCATATATTGCCTGGAAGAAGGTAAGAAGAGGTCTCAAGTTTGCTGAGAATACAGCAAATCTGCCATCCAAAAATCAAGTTCATTAAGCTTTGTCAGCCAGCCTTTGGTTTTTAACCAGCAATTGTTTGGGGTTTTTTTTCTCCAAATAAAATCGGGGTCAGTCCCTGTGATCCAAACATACTGAAGTATCTACTTGTAGGAACTCCTAACAAAGAGAAATGGAACATTGTTAATGGCACAGATGATACCTTAAACACACAAGATCAGCAGTGGCATTTGCAAATTCTCATTTACAATTTCCCTTAGAAATTGTATGTTCTTATTTTCTTTCGTTAAGCAAGAAGTGTTTGTTTCCTAATCCGCAATCTCACCTACATTTTAATGTGAAAAGCTTAAAGGCAAGCAGTTACTCATCCTAGTTAATACAGTGGAGGAGAGAAAGGTGATGGTAGTCAGCCACAGCCTCTACATATGGCTGTAGGTACTGTACTTAAGAGGTAGAACGCTCTCTACATAACTTCCTTTGTCAACCCACTGGAGATACATTTACACTGTGAGTTTGTCTTGTCCTGTTTTGTTCCTAAATCCGAATCCCTGAGYGTGCCACAACTCCTCCCTAACTTTCAGCATCTTCTGATAGGGAGCTCACAAGAATGGAGAAAGCCAGGTTGAAAGAACATACTAGGTACATCTACATCTATTCTGTCCATCTGAGGTGAAGTGCAGAACAGTTTTATTCCATGCACCAAAGCCAATGCTCCAATACTGCTTCCAACGACCCTGTATCTTCCCCAYGCATCATACAACCCGTGTCCACCGGGCTCAGGTCATCACGCTACCAAAATCACCGCCCCACGAGCACTTTGAACTAACAAGAGCAGTGAGCTCCTGAGCCAGGGAGGCTGAACAAAACATACAAGACGGGCCTCCAGCAAACACTGTGTAGCATGGCCAGTGCCCATCCACCCAGAAAGGTACACGGGCAGGAACAGCATGACTAAAACCACACTGCACTGCCAAAAGTACATGCAGACTGCACTGCTGACCTGCTACTGCCCTCTGAGAGAGGGAGGCAGGAACATCACGCTGCCTTTTCAGAAATGCTGAAGTCTGGAAATATGAATCCATGAGGAAGTATTGTAAAAGGCTCCAAGCTCACAATTCTCTGATTACAAATCCACAGTTACACTTCAGAAAAACGGACAAGACCAAATGCTAATGGCAAGAGGAGCTGCAAACGGGAATACAGCTCAGAATCCTTTCAGTTCTGCAGCTCAGTAAACCAGGAAGAAGTCATAGGCAAAACACACCACATCACTGCAATGCTCAGCAATCTGAGATAGTTCACAGCACATAGATTCACTTGGTTCCCTGCTCTTCCTTAGGTCATAAGATTGCATTCAGGAAACAAGGGAATGCCTTTGGTTGGCTTTAATTTCACTACTTCTGTTTTAGTGGAAGATTTCGTACAGTTTATATAAACAAGTTAAAGCAGACTTTATTTCTTGAAACAGGAGCTCCAGAGGTCATCTTTTCCAAGCCCCCTGCACAAGTAAGGGACACTGAGAGCCAGCTTCCCAGGACAGCTACTAAATATTTCCCAAGATGGAAACTCCACCACTTCCCTGGGCAACCTTGCCAGCACTCAGTCACYCTCAGAGTAAAAAACTGTTTCCTGGTGTTCAGAGAGAACCTCCCATTGTTTAGTGTTGTGCCCATTGCTTCTCGTCCTGTCTGTGGAAGAGGATGTTAATACTTTTGCAAGGAATCAAGGAGATGGAAGTTAGTTTATATATTTCATTCCAGTGTCTAATTAAGTGGGAAGCACAGAACACTCTCTGCAAAAGCTCTGGTTCCTGTCAGGGAAAAAAAAAGTATGATCTGCAGGAATTGCAGAGATGTCTCCAGTGCCATCAGCGACTCATGGTTGCAGTGCTTGGCACTAGACAGGTCTTTAATTTCAAATGTGTGAAATACTTCCTCCAGTTAACTTGACAAGCATTTTTCTAACAGAATTTAGCCTTCAAACYCGCAAATCTTAGCAGCACAAGTCTTTAAAACCAGGCAGTAGATAGGGCCTGCTGCTTCTATTTAAAACTTTGCTGAGCTGTTGTTCTTTAAATTTTTGTTACATCTATTTAGTTTATCTCCACAGCATTATCAGCTCTTATTGCTATTTGCTTCTTCTTGCAAAGATGGAAAAACTGGAAAGATGGGAGAGCCCCAGGCAGTGAGGTAGGAGATGTCTGAGGTGATGTAAAAAGACTAGTTTGGTCATTGAGTCTCATTTCTCTCTTTTTTCTGTACCAACTGGAAGTTTCCTACAGCCAGGGACAAAGGTATGTCTGCCTCACGCACCTTCTCCCTACTCCATCATGGGCCTGTGGGCATCTGGAAGCTCAGTCCAAAGGGATGTCCACAGCCCCCGTCATCTCCACACCCCATTACTTTTCTCAGGCAGCTGGAAGCCTATCACAGTCATGGGCAAAGGCACCACTGTTACACCACCATATCTGTACCACACACCACCTCTGAACACCATTAGCTGGAGCCTATCCATGGCCATGGAGAAACACATCTCCACACCACCTACAACCTCTATATTCCACACCTCTGCACCCCATCATTGTCTTACAAGTAGACTGCATCTTTAAACAATAGTGTATACATGTATGTAACATGCAGACATACAAAAATATACATAAATAAAGTGTATCTATGAATAAATCTGAGAACTGCACAGAAGAACTGGGGTGGTTGGAAGCCACCAGCGCTGAGTATTTTAGGGGTTCCTAGGAGCAAGCTGCACAGGCTAGCAGACCAGCCACCTCTCTGATATTGGCCCAATACAAAACAAGAAACAAAAAAAATTTATATAACTGATTTTTATAGTCATTTCCATATGTCTTTTAAAATAAACTGGATTGAAATTTTTGTAGTCATGCTTTATAGCTCACTGCTGCTGAAGGAGGTAGTTCTCACATTCCCAGACTGCTCCCACTAATGTTCTGGTCCCTTTCTTGTGTCAGAAGAAACATTTATGCAGCTGCAGGGAGTCTGATCAATAACAAATCCACTCCTTTCCCCCTGCCAACCTTGATTCCATTCCCTGAACAACTGCATAAATACTGTGCCAGCTCAGGCATGTAGTGAGGGGGAAGCATAGCAATGAGGAAGGGTAAGACTATCTTCTTTCTGCAATTCTTGCATTATGATCTGATGCAGAACAAAAAACATCAATTTCTCAGAACACTTTAAAATCATTAGACAACTCTAATACATGTAGACCAGCAGTTAAAAAACCACAAAAAGTACCACATGACACAGAATACTTATATTTACGAATGCAGAGGTATCTAATGCATGGAAGTTCCAAATTATAGAAAGCAAGTCTTACTGCTCAACTCTTATTTCTGATATCTAAAAGTTAGAGTGTACATAAGACACATAAAACATAGAACAGCAATCCTCTTTACTGCCTCCATGATGACAATGCCAACATCAATACAGCTTATTTGCCAATACAGACAGTAATGCCATGAAGGATAAAGTTCCTAATGGAAATTAGGACATGGAGTTCATATAGTAAATGGACTACTGGACTAATGCACTCCTAATGGAGTTCATGTAGTTTAATGTCTTAAAACAGACACTAAAGCACTGTTTCAAAGCTTCCCCTATTTCACAAAAGGATGAAGAACAAGAAGAAAACTGCTAACTGAGGCAAATATAAAAAGTTGAATGCATGAGGTTTATGTCTACTGGAACACAATTCACTGTGTTCACATGATTCCTAAAAGGGGGAAAAATGCAACATTACAAAGGCAGACCACGTAACTCAGATGGTATCTTAATTTTCATCTGAAGTTGTTTTCACTGTGAGTTCAGCTACATTTTATCCACATACCTGAGACTGTTACTTGAGAACACCACAAATGATGTTCCTGTTGCTGTCAAAATCAAGAATTAAATTTGGGAAGACGAATTATCTGTTCAGACATATGTTATAATCAAATATATGGCAGTGGCTTGGCAAAGCAGAGATATTTGAGAATGAACAGCTTGTGGAGGGGATTGAAGGTGCTTGCCAGCTTAGGGTTCAGCAATGTACATGCTGCCAACAAGAACGTGTATTTTAGCTTACACATTAAACCAAACATAACCAAAAACTGCCAGCAAATGCTATAGCAGATTTGGCTTTCTATTCTGAATTTAGTTTGTTTATCCAGAAATGACATTATTTAACTCGCAAATAAAAATTTCAGCTGCTGTACAGCATTTTGTACTAAAAATGGATTTATAAAAAAATTACTTATCTTAGTCTGGATTTATTTAAACAATGAGGACAGAGTTTTACAAATTAACTTATATCCAAGTCAGAATATAAAATGTGGAAGTTTCAAACACTGTATGGCTTGCTGCCTACATGCTTCTCCGTTTTTCTGTGAGCCTATTTTCACAAGGGAAATTCACAAGAGAAACTAGGTACTTCTGTGTTTATTATGATTAGTCATGCTTCTTGGCATATGTTATTGTATTTTGCATTTAATAAACAAACATTTATGCTGCGAATATCCTAGGAACAGAATAAGTTTGTATATAAATTCTGAGAGATAAAACATGATTAATTATTTTATTTTATATTTCAAAATCTTAAATCTTTTTCTGATAAGCACACAAAACAGAGCCTTACAAGGAAGGATTTTTCTAATCTTCTCCCTTTGGGAGTGGTACATCTTCTTTTGTTGATCTGTGATTTTCAAGAACAAGTCTACACTGCAGAAAGCGATGGATTTAAAAAAAAATATGACTAGAACTGTTGTAGCTATTTCTCAGCACAGTTTCCTTATGGCAACATTTGAGTGATGCTGGTTACACACACTGATTTATTAAAAAGCAGTGTCATACCTGTAGACATGCAGGAGCTCTGCCTTGGGGTTTATTCACATCAACAGCCACAAGCTGCCAACCTCCAGCAGCATCTTCATGAAACATCTTGAAAGGGAAGACTGTTGTCAGAATGTTTTATGTAGCAATAAATACAAGTGAGATCTAATACATTYCCCTTAAGGACCAGCATACATTTTCATGATAGCTAGTTTAAAATAAGAGAGGAATGATTCTTTCTGCTACAGAAAAAAAAAGTAACATGCTTTTTCCAACATTAATTGTCTGAATTTTACTYAGATAACATCGAACACAATGTATCTCTATTAGTCCTAATATAGAAACCAATTCAATTAATCTCTTTTCAGCATCATTAGATGGTGGTACCTGCTCAGAATAATTTCATTACTAAGGTAAGCTTATCCTAAGGAAACACAAATACACAGACAACCTCATCTTTTTTACTGACAAAATTATTTTACTGCAAGTACCACTTCATTTTTGTTGCACTGATGCACATCAAGAGTAGGTGTACAGTCCTTATGTTATTGTTGCACAGAGCTTATAATTTCTGTAAACAGCTGAATATTTCCAGGCTCTAATGATGTCAATGGAAAAGGCTCTCTTGACCACAGTGGTATTCACATTTAATCAATGGCCTCTGGAAGAGCAGATGTAGCCATTCTGTTTTGTTGGGTTTTTTTCTCAGAAATTGGGACACAAAATGATGCAGACTGCTGGACATAAGGAACAATGAGAAACCATGTCTCAAAGTGATTAACAYTGTCCTTGAAAATGTCCTTGAAAGAAAATGAATGGCTCCAGCAYTCTGAGTTGCCACCTGCATGTACTACATAATGAAGTGTGGCAAAGTTCCCACTTCACTCCCACCTTTTCCTTGACACCCAGCACTCAAACGAGTCACCTCAACATAGCCACAGGAGCGTGGTTGAAGCTTAAAAGTCATCCTGAGAGAAGTGCTCATTAGACTGGGGACAGTGTCACCCAAACATGGTTGTAATTCTCCCAAGTCTTTATTTAGCATCTCTGTACCAGGAAGAGTTGCCAACTAAGATCAGCACAGTTACTCCTCTTTTTACCATGCTTTAAAGTGCAGTGCTAAAGTGCTTTACAAGAACCTCCTTTTATTGTTTTCTAGAGACCCTTTCTTAGACTTCAACTCCTGGACACTCATTTTCTTTTCTGTAGGAACAAGTTCAGGGAACAGCCCAATAATGTATGAAGTGGGCAAATGAAGGCAGGTATCTCAAGGCTACTTCCTGCACAAAACAAGCACGGGTTTTAACTTTCGTCTGGTGCTTTGAACCAGAAATCTTGCAAGATATTTCCTGCCCTTCTTAATACAGAAAAAGATGAGTCATTTTTGCAGTTTGGTAACCTGGACTCTCCTGATGACCCAGTATGTCAGTGACTTGAGGAACAAAGCAGCCATTTGAACCATTCGCTTGTCTGCAGCCAGTACACTATTTTTAATTTGCGTGATGCAGATGATATGCAACATGTTTATGTTCTTCGGCTTGATGATATTATTTTGGATATTTAAAATTTCTTAATGCTGGCTGCTTCTTGTGTTTTCCTACATTGAACTCTCTGTTCCATCTTCTAGTTCAGAGTATGCTGGACAAGCCTATATGGCTCAGGATTTGTCCCACGAACATTAAGTTCCCCAGGCTAAGCATATGTCATGTAGAAAAGTCCTTTTTTTTAGATTTTAAATTGATATCACAAAGTCTGCTTTGACAAAGACATATATAGAGGAGAAATTATTGCCACAAAGTCTATTTGAGGCAAAAGATGTAGCAGCTGGCAGAAAAGGACTAGATTTACATATGGATTACAGGAGTATCGAAAAGAATATTAAAAATATTAAATAATTAATTTTGAAAACTTAAATCCTCTGGATTAGGAAAATAAATAATCTCCGGATACATGGTCAGAAAAAATTCCCTCATGGGTATGTTTCTCATATCTGTCTTTCTAAGAGCTTTTTGCAGGCGGTTGGTACTAGTTCTTCTCAGAGATGGCAAACTGCACTAGCCTGGAAAACCCTGGTCTTTTGCCCATTTGGGACACGTAAACTGATGGTTAAAATAATGAGTGAGAGAATTTAAATCTCAACCCAGTAGCTCTTCTTTTTCCTACTGGGTTCTCTTCCGCTACCCAGCCCGCCCTTCCTATCACGGTTTCTTCTTATTCGTTATTTCTACTCAGGGTCTCACTTTCTGTGATTGCCCCAGCTGTAAGCATGGCTCTTTCCTTGCCCCAAGAACTCATTTTCCCTTGGTCTCAACACACCCTTCTCAGTTCCAGGACCAACTTCCCCAAATATTTCAGCTACCCTCTGACATCTCTTCTTCCAGCTACAACTTCGGGATTTCGGCTCTTATTTATTAGCACAGAAAGTAATATCCAATAGCAACCCTGACTTCAAACCCACTAATGACATGATAAAAAAGCATTATTATACTTTGTTAAAAAGAATACAAACACAGCAATAACATACCTAGCCATACAGAAAACCATACTAATGGTCTCCTCTATTATTCCTTTCTAAGAAAGACTAGTTAGATAATGAAACCAAGAATTTAATTTTTTATGAAAATTCGTATATAATGTTTAGAACATAGGTAGTAACATGCAAAGTCAAATATATCACATATGACAGGAATTTTTTGCTTATTATTAATTCATAAACTAAACCAAATCCAATCCCCAAAGAATCTCAGCATCTCAAGTGCTTCACCTGGGTGGTGGCAGTTGAAGTAGTACTGCTCCTGGACCCCCACATCTGCTGGAACTGCACTCTAATTTCTGCAAACGTTTCAATGATGACTGCAATAAAAACATTCTGGAAAAAGAACAAGAAAGAATGGCTGACAAAAAGCTCAGCAAGCAGAAAAGAGAAGAAATTAATTCTACTATGATCTATGTTTCAAGCCAATTTAAAAAGACATATTTTTCAGTACCTTAACAAGCCAGGCCAGAAAGAAAATTAAGGTGATGAAATAGAAATATGAACGCCATCGGGGAAAACTGTCGATTGCTCGGTACATAAGGAACACCCAGCCTTCCTGAGAAGCAGCTTCATAAACAGTAAATATGCTTGTGCCTGTCAGAGGAAAAAATGAAAATGTTTGGCATTAAACCCCCCTGAAAGTTTTCAGTATCAGCAAACAACAAACGTTTATCTATCCTGTTTTTGGTTTTTTCTAAAGGGTGTCAGCTCTCCACTCGTCCTTCGAAGAGACGTTTTTCAGGTGCATTTCCACATTTCTTCCTTTTGCAATTGAATATGAATTAGTTTTGTATCAAACCAGACTGACTCCCTTCCCTCCCTGGACACGCATGTATAATCTCTTAGAAGGGTTCACTGGCAGTATGCAAATGCCTCCAAAGGCAGAATTTGTCCCATCATTTGCATTCAGCAGCATCCCTGAGAAAAGGCAGATTTAACAAGAGTTAACATTCAGCAGGTTAAAGAAATCACTGTTAATATCAGCAAGACTGAGCAAGCAGCAATACACCAAGAAGGTGCCTGACACTAGCAAGCACAGGTAATCTACAGCAAGCTACTGAACCATTTTGAAATTCAGGTAGTAGCTGCATTAACATAAATATGTTGCCTTAAAAAAGCATTTTTAAGTTGAACTTGCTATATCACTCTGGGGAGTGGGGGGAGAGAAGATGAAAGGAAAGTTATGAGAGACCTTTTTGTGCAGAAACCACTCTTGAATAAAAGCTATAAGGCTACTAATTTTAAACTTAAAGTCCAAACTCAACCTAACGTCTGAGTGATAACACGCTTCAGCCAGCTTGCCGTTCCTCCTCATCTCTGCAATGAAAGCTTCAAAATATAGACCAGTTATGGCTTGTAAGTCATTCTTGTTTAAAGCAATTTTTTGTTACAAAAAGAAACACTATTAAACTGTGAAATTAAACTGTGAAATCTCACAAACTRCTGTGAAATCACAGAATTGTCCTACAGCCACCCACTAGCTCTGCTCCAGTACTGCTTTGTTTCATGGAATGTCTTTGATAAAAGAAGAGGGAGCATGATGAGCACTGCCCTTAGCAAAACACAGCAGCTGCCAGCAACATAAAGACAGAAAGCTGACAATCTGATCCTTTTCACAGAGAAAGAAGTGGTTCTGAGCAGGAATTCCAGAGTCCAGGAGTTTCCCAAAAAACCAGACCAACCTAAAAGGAGCTCTGCACTGTTTTCCTGTTCAATTTGCAACATCTATATCCTTTTGTCTGCTAACAGGGATAGGATGAACCTGGAGGCAGGGTGTCCCCTTTGCAGATAAATCTTCACTTACGAGAGGAGAGAGGGACGAACGGAATTTTTTCTGTATAACACTTACCTTTGATAGGTAGGTGTCAAATGGTTAAGATGGGCATGGTGAGTAGGCAAAACTGTTAATCGGTTCTGTTAGTTTTTCTAGTAATTGGATTCCTTTCTTTTTACTGCATATGGTTCACAGGACCAAGGGGAAGAAATGAAAAGAAAAGGAAAGGAAAAGCATTCAAGCATAGAAAGCAAAACCCTTTCTATTTCTTCAGAACAAAAAGTGGTCTCTATCAATACTGAAATATTCGTCAGTGATTACTTCATGGGTATTTTGCATTTCAAAAATTCAAAAAGTAATGGTTCAATTGYCTAATAATACACTGTTGCTGAACTGATTAAATTATTGAACAAAACAGTGCTGTTGAGGACAGGCAGAGATTAAGAAAAAAAAGGAATCTATTAAAAGTTGCTGGCTAGGAAACTGTCATTAGTCATTACCAATGAGAAAGTCACAGTGAAGATTAGTAAAATAGAGGGGATGTCATGCAAAGTATTTATAACACATCACTGGGCCATCTGCCACAGTAAAGCAATACTGTGAATGGACAAAAATGCACAATTAACCCAATTAAAATGAGTTGGCCTGTGACACTAAAGTAAAAATGTCTCTATAGTGTATAACTGGTAGAGGTATTTTTAAGGCTATTAGAAAGCAATCCCTCTTAAGAATATACCTTCTTGCTTAACATATGTGACTAGAAAGTAATACAACTTTCACTACTGATGCCAGGAACCATGTTGTTAACTATCTCTGGAAATCCTCTTTCAACTGGATGCAGAATAAGGGATGCAACACCATGAAATGTTTTGCTTTCAAAAAGAAGAGTAGTTCTTGGTTAACATCTGCCTTACTGCATGTTTTTGCTCTTCTGTTTTTCTCTGATTATTTCTTTAATATCTGACAACCTCTTCCTAAAGCCAATGAGTAAGTTATTAAAAGACTCTCCTCTAACAGCAATATACTATGTTTTTCTCACCATATTCAAAGCCATATGGAGGGTGAGAAACTATCAAAATTTTAAGTGATGGTGGGATACATCCCAAAAAACCAGACATTGGAATGCTGCCATAAATGAAACCTAACATATGCCCCTCAGATCAAATGGCAAATTTCTCGTTTTCCACAGATATCTGCATTCTATCAGTGACACAGTGTCTTTTTCTACTAGTTAAAAAGGCTTAAGTAACGACAGCTTAGTGCGAAGAGTCTCATGGTTAGGGCATATGAGAACATAGATCCCTCTGCAGCGGGAAGATGGGTGTCACAGAATGAGGACTTGAAAACCTGCAGGGCCTGGCTACTCAATATGCAACAGGCCCTGCTACTTCAGAATGCAGTCACCTCTTGTCAATGTCCTGAACATTAAGATCATGATTTATGCAATATAACTGCAGGCATCAGCGAGACTTCTCAGTCAAGAAATAGCTTTGAACCAAGAAGAGAGTTAGACACATGGTTGTTATGATATTGCTCATCAGCTTAGGCATGTTTGCATGGGCAACTTGCTGAATTTGAGACAGAAAGATATCTACCAAATATTTATGATAATTTTCCTATTTATTTCAGTAGACGGTTAAACCTTGATGGCATTAAATGTTAATTTGGGAGGAACTTCCTGATGACAAAAGAGGTAAAATAAAGTAACGTGCTTTGAAGTTTTTGTGTTTTGTTTGAACTTGTCTAATAAATTCCACATTTTGATGTTATGATAAAGCAATTCCTTTAAACAAAATGATAGTTAAACAAAACAAAGAAGGAAAACACTTCTCAATTAAAACTAACTAAATCAACATCATAATCTGTACCAATCTCAAAAGACTACTTTTATCCAAACAAGAAACTCTTCTACCTTTGGAAATGTTTTACAGCTGTACATGGTCATTATCAAAGGGAAAAGAAAAAAAAGTTCAGAAAACGAAAGATTTAGTGAAATACTGGGAAAAAGTTTGACTCTTGCTCAATTTATGTAACATTTTCACTTGTTCCATACTGTATAGAAGAAAAGACAGCAATCAGAGATGAACTGTATCCTTACTGATATTGYATGTTTAGTATATGGGGATTCAGCACCAGAGTACAGGGGGCTTATTTCTTCTTCAATACATGTGCCTTTCAGATCTAGAAGATGGGAACATTAGCCTGAAGAAGAAATTAGCTTGGATAAAATAATTGCTTTAACACCTAAATCWTTATAATAAAAGAAAATTCTAATGGTATCCATGTCTAATCAGGAAGCAAGGTAACCTGGCCCTTCCATGCTCTACAGATACATAGATTACCAGGGAAACAAAAAGAATTAAAAGAGCCAGAGGACATAGGTGATGATTTTTCTTAGAGGAGTAAAGAAACCTATCCTGGCAAAACCTTATCTTTYAAATACCTAAGGAATATAGAAGGTATATGTATTTGTTAAGAAAGGGACTCAAAGTTAACAGAAAAGTATTATTACTATGCATGGATGGTCTTCAACATACTGTATTTTATATTTATGCATATTTTTTAAATACACAGGATTTTCTGCTTGTTTCTGTGACTTTGACACCACCATGCTCTGTGACATCATCTCCTTCTATAATCAGTTCCTTCTGCAAATGGACATCATGAAAAAGACAGTGCACTGAATAACACTGTAGTTTTATAATAGAAGAATTAAGTGAGCAGAGMTAAAAGGTCACATGGAAAATTCACTGAGTCTTGGAAACAGAACCCTTTCCCCCTAACTTGATGATGCATTCTTGCTTCTTCTTGATTCAAAATCCCATATTATTTGAGGAAAAGAATGTATGGTGCTGAGGAGTTGTCTTTCATTAATTCATATCTTTGTGCTGTGTGTAGCTATTCCAACTGAGAAGCAAAACCTGAAAACTAACCTTAGATATGCATTA
Organism: Parotia lawesii; assembly: GCA_003713295.1. Lineage (NCBI taxonomy): Eukaryota > Metazoa > Chordata > Aves > Passeriformes > Paradisaeidae > Parotia > Parotia lawesii. Next base: position 6,083,076 of record RAHM01000012.1, read on the forward strand.
ACACCAGCAATTTCTGCATGTGTACTTTATGTTTATTGACTACCTTGGCTTACCATGTTAGGATTTTCTCAGTTTTCTTGTGACTGCTGTGAAGCTCCTGAGAAAGAAAATCTACAAGAAGACCACTTCATGTAAAAAAAACAAACCCAAAGGTTTGCTTTTTTAATTCCTTGTTTTTCCTTTTTAATCAGRAATTATTCAGGCAAATAAAAATCCGCGCGTTGTTATTAAAAGCTTAAACCACTACCCATTGCCACGCACGGTATGCACCAGACGCCGGGCAGTGACACGCTCCTTTCCCTTGCTTTACAGCAGCCGCTAGATGGGGGTCGTGCACCTCGGGCACATCTGGAACATCAGGCGGCGGCGGAGCGCCCAGCCCGGAGACCGCAGGCTGTGTCAACCACTCGGTGCGCCGGCAAAAGGATTGATTCTTCTATTTGCCGGCAAAATTAAGCCGCCTTCTGGCAGGTGCTGCTGTCTAATTTCACTCTGCTGTGCTGCACACTGAAAGGCAGCCTTCCCTAACACGGTTCTGTGAGCGATTGTCCATAAAGCAATGACCCCTTCCTTAGCTATGGAAATGTTATCGTGCCTGTTTCTGTCCCTGCTTACCTTCACTCATAAAATCACAAAGCTGAACGTTTCTGCAGGGCATGGATATTTCATAGACCAGTCAGCTTTTAATTTATCTTATCTTTCAGTATTAAGGTGTTTGTAAAACACTGAACGCAGTCAGGGGTTTCCAGGGGTTTTATACTACTGCTTCAATGAGACTGGAAAGGACTAAAAATTGTCCAGAAAAGCAAGGACAAAGTTGTTAACACCTCTGGAAAGCAGCTGGCAGAGAAGACTGAAATCGACTAAAAGATCAAATCCTGAATGTCTTCATGGGGTTTCTTGCTTGCCCCTGAGTGAGCAATCTATTTTACTTTCCCAAACCAACGCTCACCAGACAGTTTGCCAGCCAGCAGAAATTAGGAGGAAAAGAAAAAAAAMCAAACCATGCCAATTCTCTGCTCATCTGTTGAAACCTCAAGCCTCAGTGCCATTTTCCTGTTACTGAGCTGTTGAAAAACTGATTTATGACAGCAGAAAAAACCCACGCTGCCAGTCTGAACACAGTCTTTTAACCCTTGCTAAGCGTAGTGACTTAAAATAYACAGTAGTCATGTGCCACTGATTCTTCATTTTGAAAATCTATTTGCTTATGAGAAGATGAAGCTTTTATGTATGAGAAAAGAGTATAAACAGAGACTGTACACATAAAAGAACCAATATGGAGATAAAGAAACATTGCAAATGTAAGTTCTCAGATCAACGCAATCTGATTTACAGATTTAGTAATGAAAAGACACAAAGTCAGTCAACTGCCAAAAAAAAAATAATGGACTTCTCTGCACTGTTTGCAAGTATTTTAGAAATGTGATCAATATTCAGAAGAGYCAGCTTACCAACAGGAATGTAGCAATGCTGGCCACATGAATTGACTGCACAGGGTAAATAGGTGCTTTGGGTAAGTAAGTCCATGATTAGCTGTACCATTAATGTCTTACAYGTGATAGTGCTTCAGCTCCCTGATGTAATATTTTATGCTTTGAAAAGAGATATCTGCTTTACATTTTTGAACAAGTCCAAGGTGTAAAGAAAGACCAACATTCTTCAAAATGACTTTATGTGTGCTTTGTTTATGGACATTTAGCCAGACTAGCATTTATATCTGCTTTTCTTTAATAATTTTTTGATTAAAATAGCTATAGATTCACAAATAACTTAGCAAAGAGGGATCCAAAATGTCTGAAGACCTCATAAGCTGACCTTATTTGCAGAAATAYTGTCTGCTTTTTCCTTTTGGCAATTACACAGCTGTTAGGGCTAAYATACTGTCTGTCTGACAATCACTTTTGTGAGTGTGGGGAAGCAACTTTATAAAATTTAGTGGCAGCTGGTGAGAATCAAGTAAATGATGAGCTGTGGCACACATGGCTACCTGGAAGCTCTGCAGCACAGTCAAGCCTCCCACCTCTTCTTCGCTCTAGAGAGTATTTTTAAGGACACAACTTTTCTCGGATCTCTGGGGTTTCAGCCTCAACAGAACAGGCAGAGCTTCAGACTGAAGCCTAGAAACAGGACACTACCATAGCTGTGCTTTTCCTTATCAAACTGTAATAATACTCTTCAGATCTAGAAACCAAGAATACAGAAACCCCTAGGCCTTGGCTTTAAGAGTGACAAATACTGTGAAGATGGGCCAGCCACCACCTCGGTCTTTCCAATGAAATGCCTCTGATTGAAAGTACAGTCATAGTGGAGTCAATGAGAGATTTAAATTACATTATTTACATTATATTATTACATTACATTACAATTTACATTATAGTAAATGTTATGACAAAACTGTATAACCTAAAAAAAGTTCAGTGGAGGAAGCTCTGTAATTTAATAACTTATTCCTTTGAAAAAGAACCATCTTTTTATAGGACTGTTACTTCTTCTTTTAAAGTGCATTATATATGTAGACGCGTTTAAAACTATACAGTAAAAGTAGCAGCCCAGAAATCAAAATTGAGAAAATCCCCAAAATTGTTACATTTAAAATTTAATGAGCACTTCAAGGGTTATCATATTAAAGAGAAAAGTTCAAGGCAGAAGTTTTAGTACAGATATTATGTATTTGGATTGTCATTCAGCCAAATGCTGGTAATGACTATTAAAAACAAGGTAGTCATGGATTACTTTGTTAGAGAGATAACAAAGTATGCAAATCTTCCTTGACATAAAGCATGCAAATTCAGCACTGACTTTTATACATTGTTAATCAAAACTATTCAGTTGTTGCATTAGCTTTCCCAATAGTCACAGACAGAGCAATCTAATTCATTTTAAGTACAGTCATGAAACAGCAAAGCTGCTTGGTCCTAAAGCTCTATATCAGTTTCATTTCATTCCTCTGGGCATCACCTGTGAATTGTAGGCACTTCTCTGAGGATGCACTTGCTCTCTTAAAATKAAGAGATCAGCCCCTTTCTCTTGAATGGATAACAATTTCAAAAGCAGTTGCATGAGATTTTACCACAATCAATGGTAAAACTGCYGTCATGTTAAATTAGATGCTTTCAAAAATCCCCCCCAAAAAATCCTAATTTGATTTGCTTCAGCTATAGTGCATATCTGAACAGGATTTTATTCTTTTATAAAAGTTTCACCAAAGGGCAACAGTAGAAAATCCCAACTAACAAGACCTGCTGAGTATTCAGTGAACAGAAATAAGACAGTAACAGCACTTAGATCAATACATTTCTGTAAGAAAAAATAACAGCCAGTAAAGCTGGTTAAGTAGACATCATAAAAACCAATACATGTTAGAAATCTCATTAGCCTCCACACATCTGAATCACAACAAATATACAGTGTCAAATGCATGATAAGAGATTAATCGAACTGAAGAGACAATAACTTCCCTTCCTAAATGGAAGAAAGGAGCTCTACGATTGACTGCTACARGAAAACGCAAATGACACTCACTCAATGACTTGTTTAGTTATTAATAAGTACTCCCTGGTGCCTTTTACATAYCACTAGAAGGAAAATAACTCACCTACTTTGTTGATGTGAGGGAGTGGTTTGCCCACTATCCTAATACGTGCAGTTAGAGAGAGTGTGGAAACACAGAGAAGTGGTTTAGWGAGCCGATAGCTCACTGAACCCCACAGCACCTTTATGAGATAAGCATATTGTCCTGCTTCACAGACGGCTGTATTAAGTTAGGGACTCTGAGACTCTCCTCAAGCAGCAACACAATCAATGTCTAAGACGAGACTATCTTAAAGATTTCTGATTTTAAAAGAGCTGGGTGTCCAAAGAGAAAGAACGTGATATTTTTTTAAATAAAAATCCCATACATGGATGTCAGCAAAAAACCCAACAACTTCTTTTCCTTTCTTTCAGGAAACAAAATATTGAATTGAAAAGAAAACCAATTCTTGCAACATCTAACACGTTTTATTCTTGACTGTCTTAAAGAAAGTATTTGCATGACCAGAGATCTACTGATTATCAAAAGAATTCTTGGAAGACTAGCACTAATAGACTAAAGCAGCTGGCAGGTTTATGAGGAGATTAAAACCAAAATCTTTGGCAAGAAAAGCTGTATAAACTGCCAGGTTTTTCTTGGGAGAGAGAATTTCCAAAGTTTGAATACACTCTCTTTAAACCTTGTTTTCAATATTATCTCCTTCTGAAGAAATGCTTTCTGATCTTTATGCACTACTGAATATAGTCCCACACACCCATAACAGAAATTTCTGGGATTTCTCACTGTCAAATCAATGATTTTTTTTTTCTCAGATAGGCCTTTTTCTTGTTTTTTCAGCACCAAGTTTACCTGCAAAGATGTTTACTCTTTGAGTAGGTGTGTGTCAWCTCTGTGCTTTGACTCAAAGCTGCATTAATTTCTTATAGACCAATGATATTTAGCATATTTTTTCTTCAAAGCTTTTTGCTTAAGTGGAAAATGCGGCATTTTGTACTAAGACACATGAACACGTGGTTTGAAAAAAAAGGACTGGGTATGAAAAAAGACATTTTGGCATTGCTCAGTGAAGCAGTTTCACAAGAAATACAGATCAGACCAACTCCTAGCAATTTTTTATCAAAGGATGAGCTAGAGAGACCTCATTTTCCATATGAAAATAATTTTCAGTGGGTGAAATAAAATCAGAGCTTTTAGATCTGAAGGTGCAAACAAGTGCTATGCATAAATTCAGGGTTGATTTTCTGCATGCCATTTACTTCACAGTGACTACCTCTTTGTCTACTCTTCAATTAGAAAAACAACCTTGGAAGTCTATCCACTCCCTTCACTGAATTCAAAGGCACCTCGAAAAGCATACATAAGGATAGTTACTGCTGGACATTATAAACATGTTGTTATCAGTAATGTGTCTGCAAGTCCTACCATGGCTTGGGTAGAAATTTTGTGTTGTTACACTATGGCCCCATATTTTTCATAACAAGAAACAAATCCTGATCCTAGCTTGTAAGCTCTGCCAGTACATTTCTGTAATATTTTGGAGAGGAAAATTATGTTCACAATTTTTAAAACTCACTGCCCAAAGTCAGGCATATGAGCTGATGTTCAGATAGCTGGATATACTCAGATTCTTTGAGATGCTGAAGGAAACAAATTCAAAATTTTCAACCCTGGCCTAAATGCTAGTGCTTGAAGCAAAGCAGGAATTTATCATTCCTTTAGCAGAAACGGAGTTAAATTTATGGCTCTGAGATTCTACCATTTAAGTCCCCACAAAACRTAAAGATGCTGGGAAAATGGTATATTTGATCAACATGGTGTTTTCAAAACACTTATTAAATTGCCTGCCACATAAAAAAATGAAACCAGAGATTAATACTATGMGATGCAGGCATGAGAACAAAGCACAACTGTTTCCAGACCCATTAATTCTACAATCTCTCGGAGACAGGTTTCCTAAATAAAGACAAATGCAACAGGAGAACCTCAAAGAAATACCTGCTTCCAAAGCTGTCAGGCAAATCCGTGGTACCCTGGTACTAAAATGCTTTCCAGTTACTTTCCTAAAAAGCTTGTAAAAGTACCAACTGAATCCTATTAGTAGTATTCATGAGCTCAGGTCAGAGATAACTGTAACAGAGGAGAAACAACTGCTAGCAGACAATAGCAAGCACTGGAATAACTGAGAGTTTGTCTCCTTGGAGCTCGTTTAAGTTAAACACATCAGCTAAGCACCTACAAGGAGTAAGATAGGCACAGGTGACTCAATCCTGGAGTGGCCTGGCAACGAGCTTGACCTTTGAATAGATACCTTTTTTAGGTTCATACTAATTTTCTCCAATTTTACAGCATTTAAGTGTTCTCTAGAGCCAGTGTAGCATCTTATCTTTACTAGTTATTAAAAGAAAAAAATGTATTAACATGGATAATCTGTATTTGTTAGGGCTGCACAATACTACAAAGAAATGAAGACCAAAGTCCAAAAAGCAACTTGCATTAGGGTTTTGCCTGGAAAGTGTTGTAGGAGTGGTGGTGCAGAGCCAAGTTCCACTGCTTCTGAACTGGTTAAATAATATTTTTTCAGCAAATAAAACATTTTTACTTTTCTTCCATAAAGGAAGCATTCATGAGTCACAGGTTGTGGTTCTAACTTCTGTAAAGTAAGAGACGTAAAAAACCACTGGGAATAAAAAAAATGTCACTCAGGACACGATTTGGTGATAAATTAACTCTGTAAGGTTCTGACTACTGTGTTACAAGCACCAAAACCATATGACACGAAACACTGATTTGCTACAAGCTGACTCTGCCGCTTAAAAACACCCTTTTATTAAGGGCTTCATTTTGTAATGGAAGGTTGAACACTTCAAGTGGCATTGTCCATCTGCACCCCAACTTACACCAGAGCAGGTCTGCTCCTCTACCTTTAGCATAAAGTTGTCCCAAAGGCATTAAGCTGGTATAATTTCAGCATTCTGTGCCACCCTCAGTGACACTGACAGTAACACATTCATGTGCCCTGCCTCATCCGGAGCAATTGCTACTTGGGTCTCATCACATGTCAAATCATAGCCTGAGGCTACTGCAAAGTAGCTCTCCTGCGGGCACTTATGGAGTGAAACACCTTAGCTCCTGTTCCCTGATCTTATCTTTGTATGGATGTGCCTGGACCAAGTGCGACTCCCTCCAACCCCAGCACACACCTTCAGTACTATTCCAAATAGGCTCACATCCCCAGCATCTTCCACAGGCTGACATTCCCACATGCCATACATTCCTTCTATACCGGGTTACGAAATCACATCCCTGGAGGGCTGCGACAGCAGGGATGTGACACAATGCTCACAGAAACTTTGGACTGAAAAGTCTCATATTTTTGAGTTATGTTTTAGGGTCACAGCGGTGACTCACAGGGTCAATGGAGATCAAAACCAACTCCTGGACATACGGATATCAACCATTCAGCTATAGAACAGACCAGGCTTGAGCACTGTAAACACCTGTCAGTCTACATCACATTGTTTGCAGACCAAAGACCAATGCCAAGTAGATGATTTTATTAGTGGAAATCCTGCCCTTGACACAGTTCCATAGTTCATGTTTCCACAGTATATGGCTCAGCAGCACTATGCACCCAAAAAATACATGGCCAAATATCTAAGTGCAAATATAACCAATGGCAGTAGGAAGTTCCCAAGTTCAGCCTGCCAAAAAATAGAAAACACAGAGGGCAAAACAGCACTAAGTACTTGTCCCTGGCCACAAAGAAAGGCAAAGGATAATACTGGCATTGAAAGAACCTGGGGTAGGCTGACTGTAGGTATTTTCTAATCATCAGAGAAATAAAGTCCTGAAAGAGTTTTTAATCTTGTTTTGCCTCTTTTTCTAAGTCGGGACTTCACACTTCGTGTAAAGAATGGATATGACACGGTTCCCTATGGTCACAAGAASGAGTAGACGAGAGCATCACCAAGGTTCTTTCCAGATGAAAAACAAGGTTTCATCTGTAAATGTGATGATACAGGCTATGAACAAACCAAAACCCTTCTAAGTTCAATAGAGTCCAATTGTTTTAAATAACACAGGCTGAATCCTTAAGCAGCAAATAGTACAAAAATACAATTTCATTTTCATTGGCTTCCTGACAGAGAAGATTTCTAAGAATGCTTCTAATGAAGTTATGCAGGAAGGATTAACACCCTGGTCTGTGCAGGAAGAACTCAGCAATGTGGCTGATTTAATAAAGTACTGCACAAGAGCTGGGGAAAGTAATTCTTTGGTACAGTGTCTGGTTTTATTACAAAGTACATGTTTACTCTGAACTGCACTGAAATTCTCCAGCAAAAACTCAGTTCCTGAGTTGCACCTTCCCACTTGTGCCTGAGGACACTGTAGACACAGGTGCAATTGTGCATCTGTCTGTGGAAAATGAATTGCATATAAAACTAACAGTATGTCTATACTTTGGTCAAAAATGTTCACTGCAGAAGCTCTAATAATTTGAACACTCTAAAAGCTGCTGTCAGCATAGTAGGTCAAACCTATTTATAATACATTTAACTAAAATGAAAGACTGCTTAAGGACTGAAGGAATCAAGCATGTGTTTAGAAGGAAGGGAGGAAAAAAAAAGAAAAAAGAAAAAGAGGTCACAGCCCTTGGAGATATTAAGAGTCCACAGGTTCATGAAAGCATATGTGTTATGGATTTCACAGCATTTCTAAGGAATGAATGAAATCAGAAAGCATCTGGAGAAAGACTTGCTGACAGAGACTAGCTTGTCGGGCATCATATCTGACAAATTTAGTAAACTACTTAAGCAGAGAATAGAAACAGACTGGTGTGAAGCAACTAAACCAGTTTATTTAACTTAGGTTTAAGACACCTGTGAAACTGCTGTAGAAAGCAGGTTAACCAGAGTTTGAGTAAGCACACAGCAGAAGCAGCATTCTTCAGTGGATAAAACGACCAGGTAAAAGCCTGGAAAGACTAATCTGATTTTGAAATAACCGTAGAGTCATCTATTAAATTAATCCTACAAGCTTCCCAGAGCAACTATTCAAAACCAATATTCCCCCATGACACTCCAAGATCTCTTCAGAATTTCTCTTAATGCTCAAATGACTTCAGTCAGTATCTTTAGCTATTTCCAGAGCATTTACCATCTTGCTTTGTGAATGTCAGTGAAATACATAGTTGTGGTTATGGTAGAATAATGATAGAGTGCTGAAAATTTTTAAATGTTTTTTGAATTGTGCAATTTCCATTCACTGCCACTATCTCCCCATGAATCCTCATTATTGCTCCATAGTTTTGTATCCAATAACAAGGACAAAAAGAAAACATCCAGGTAACGACAGAATGATTCTACATTTAAAAAAATGAAAATAGGAGAAAGAAAATGCATATGGACTTTGTTCTAGAGAAGATTAAACAGTAATTCAACTGAAGCTTTTTGCTTCAAAGAGAGATGGTAGCAGACACTTAGTTAATTGTCACTTAACCTCAGAATTCTAATTAAAATGCCTAAAAACATCTGAAGTAAAACAAATGTAAGAAAAATGTATGTACAATATAGCAATGGCTAATACAGAAGGATACGTAAGCAGAACACATACCAGCACAAAAACCATGCAAAACCTGCCACAGGCAGGTAATTAGAAGAAAATAATACCACGGTTTATCAGAAGAGACATACAGAAGTCCTGTTGTAACTAATCTATCTTACTTGAATTTGTCAGCCCCTGGGTAACTTCTGTCAAGATGAATCAGCTATGTGTAGAGTCAGGTCCTCGAGATATAGAACAGATTTCTGAAGTTTTTATCTTGTACATATTACCGTAGAGCATCTATGCTCCATGAACAGTTACACGTCCCTGTCTTGGTGATGACTGACAAAGTCTTTTGACAGTAGATTTGCTAACTGTTTTCACTTTTTTTGAACTTTATGCAAGAAATAATTTTAATTCTTTCAGTATCATTAATTTAAAAAGTGTGGAGCTTAGCTGGAAACAAGCTCAAAATCATCCAAGTTCACTGCAGCTGTTTAAATTAAGAGCCAAAGTTTGGAACTTAGTTACTGCAATATTCTTCACATTGGAAAGAAAAAGGTCATAGTGTTGTATGGTTAACTCATTTTTGGATGTGAACTGAGATACTTGAGGGTTGATACAATGATGAAATGAGACAAAGTAATGATCATTATGGTACTCTCCACAGAAAGGTGGCAGTAGCAGAGACTTGTTGGAAAAGTAGAGGATAACCCTCTAAACGAGTTTTTGGATGAGAGTGGAAAAGGCTGACTGTAGTACAGGAGAAAATGTATGTTGACATTTCCTGAGATGGCCAGTCACTCCTTCCCTGGAGATGGAATTGCATATCTCCAAAAAGTCTTGAAATCTGCTCAATATTAAGGAGTACCTCAGAAGCAGCTTGAACAATTAAGCAGTCTGTCCACTGAAAGTATCTGTAGATATTTTAGGAAAAATAGCWATTATTTGCATATTGAAACAATTCATAGAACAAAAATGCCCCTGTGGCAAAGAGATCAAGATATATTTCCCAACACTGTCTTGAGTAATACAGAAGTGGTAACTATATGTAAGATGTGTTAAGGATTTATTAAAAAGATTTAGTTAGATCACCTGCTAGATACTGCAAGATCTAGCTCTCGGTTTGTTTACAACCAAAACTTATGATCAGAGTAAAGAATGCACAAGGTATTTAATGTTCTTAGGTAAGATTTTGGTCTTTCAAGCCATTCCTATTCTTTCTCACTTGCTATGAGAAAGGCAGTAACTGGAAGTGAATGGTCTTACAGTTTTTTAAAGAAGTATTTCAATATTTCACAGCAGATCCAAAATATTATACTATTCTTTTAGCTTGTAACCTAGATCTTTTCCAATACCACTCAATGCATACTAGACATCGTGGTAAGAATTTCTTCACGGGGCAATGTCATGACATTGAAAATGGAGTAGAATACAGTAGGCACTGGAAGTCTCTAAGAACAAGAGAGAAAAAGCACTGGGAAAAACAAACATTCAATATTTAAATATTTGAGCAASAGGGTAATAAAGTGAGACTGTGCACTATTTAATGAGGAAGGAGCACGGCATCACACATTTGCCGCAGGGTAGCAGCATGTATGAAGCCAGTTACCACAGATGAGCTGATGTGCTGCAGAGTCACACCTAAGCTGCTGCTCTGTGTGTGCTCCCCCCTCTAGAGCGGCCATCTGTGAACTAGATTTTCTGGAATAGCATTATCTCCCCTTATTCCCCAGTAGAAGTGGGAAAGCCAAGCTGCAAGCTGGCCCTGTGTTATCAAATCAAAGGTCTTAAAAATGATTTGGTAAGCTGCTCTAATTACAGYAACAGAGGGCATGTTGCATGAGTATTGCACACTGGATTTCTAGGGGGTGGCTTTGCTCATTTCCACCAACTTTATTAAAACGATGTCTAGGATAAAATAATCAAATCTCAGGAGACAAGGTAAAAACCACATGTCCCCCCCATTACACAAGTGCTGAAGGTCAAAGCCTGTAAACTGGTCACACCCTGAAGCTCTTGTCTGAAAGTGAAAATCTTCCACTGTGAAAAAAACTACCTCTATTACCCAGTAACTGCAGCTTTCATTATGCAGYGCTATATTGTCTTAATGGCACTGACTGATAATTAAACTGATAGGATCTAATTTTCTTGGTATAGGATGACAGGTTTCTAACTGCCTGACTTCCTTCTCTGTCTATTGGCTAAGAGTTTTCTGCTCCTTAGCATGGCTGAAATTAGTCACACCTTTTGTTTCTAGGCTGTTCACACACCTATCACACCTTTAACTCCTCTTTCTATTTTTTCTCATTGTTCTCCATTCCTTGTCAGGCTGTAAGTTGTTGAGTAGCTATCCACACAAATAGTTATTGTCTTTGACACAAGCCTTTCTTCAACTCTCATGCAGAGTGAAAACTGCTGGGCTGGGAGGTTGGTTTTGCTTGAAGCAGCTCCTTCTATTTGTTTTCTTAGTAAATCCTCATTAAGGAAATGATCTTAGTGTGCATTTATTTCCCTTTGACCATGGTATTCCTAGAATATGTGTCCCTTGGTTGCTTTACTTGGCCTCTCAAAGTTATCTGACCCTTTGGTTACCATTCTGCACTAGGAGAAGAAGGAATGTCACTGTAGATAATAGACCTGAGTTATCTCATGCTTTCCATAGGAATTATAAATAAACTGTAGCAGCAGTAAAGCAAATTTCCTCCTCTGCCTTCACAGAACATGTATCATAAAATCATGCTGGGAGGCCTTGCTGTGCTAGAGAAGGGGCAGTAGAAAGCAAGCACGAGAAGGTCACTGTGGAAATAGTATTTACACTGCATGTAACTCACACACAGCAGCAGTGGGCACTGGGCAGGCTGAAGGGTTTCCAGGACATGCAGTGCAAAGGTTGTCCCCAGCTAGGGGTGCCCTCTGGGAGCCTGGATCCTGCAGAGCCAGCTGCAATGTCTCCAGCACCACATTTTCCAGCAAGCTCCAATCCAGGCCTCCTCAAATCCTTGTGCTGTAGCACATATGTCTGTCCTCTTGACATGCAGTGCAGTAGGGAGCAAGGGGTGGGGATACTTAAGGGGTTCACTAGAACTCAACAGCTGTGCTGGTGCCAGTGAGTTCTCCAGTGCTCTGCTGCATTGGGGTTTTTTGTTTGTTTGGGCTTTTGTTGGTTTTTTTTTGGTTGTTTTTTTTTTCTTTTTTTTTACTATTATTATACTTTGATCTCCTGCCAGTTTCAGGAGAAAACTTACTTATATAGAATTTAAGACTATACTACTTCAGATAAATTAAGAAACAGTACATGAAGTTTTATGTCAACAAGGCATCAATTCATCTGAGATGATATAGCCTACAGTTGAAAAAAACATAACAAGCTGCAATTAAAACTTGCATTTGACTGGCCTCAATTTTCATTTTCTTATGCCCTTCTAGTAAGTCTCTCTTTCTGCCACATTTTGCTCTTTCATTTTTCTATCTTACGATCAGTGACAGTTTATGGGCCTTTTACCTAACACCAGCAAGTATGAATTTATTTTTTTTAACATTGTCATCGCTGTAACACAAGCACTTATTAGAAGGCATATTACAAGGAAAACTTCAAAAATAATTACTTTGAAAATGAAATCTAACCAAAATATATTGGTTCAGTGTGCAAAAAACTCTTTCTACATTCTCAGGAGCAGATGGGAATGAAAGAGAAATAGAAAGAAGTGCACAGCACAGACATTGTACAGGTGATTAAATTCTATGCAGCATATCATAACAACACAGGTGATATATCAAAACATATATATAGTAGCAAAAGATGCCCACCAGGAAAGGTCCACGATTACAAATAAAACAGAGAACAAAAGAAAAAGTAAAGTTTTCTGGAAATTTGTTTTATTCCATTACAGATCCACCTATTTAGGTACCAACAGTAACACAGAACACCCTGAAATGGCAGGGGAAAGTATGTTCCACTGAAGACTCTCAGCAGCAGTAGTTTTCTTTGACTGTCAGTACAGCTATACTAATCTATTCACATTAGCTTCACCTGATTGCCTGATTTAATGCAAGACTCAATTACTTTGGGATTAACACAGCAATAAATTAAAATTCTGGAGGGCTGCTCTGCTCAAATTCCTCTAAGTTTCCAAAACTCTACAACTTCCCACATACCACTTTGTTAGCGTAAGAGCAAACTCAACAGACATTATTTGTGCAATTTTTTTGTGTTTCTAAACCACTGCTTAAAAACAAAAAGTCTTGATTAACTRGGCAACTAGAATGGCTTAACTGAAGAAAGTGAAACCTACAGGAACATCAAATAGCTAAGGAAGTGGGTTTTTTTGCTGTTGTTTTGGTGGGGATTTTTTGTTTGTTTGTTTGGGTGTGGAGTTTTTTGTTTGTTTTGTTTTGGGGGTTTTTTTGTTTGTGTTTTTTGTTTGGTTTGTTTGTTTTTTAATTCAGTCCACTTTTTCACTTGTCTGGAAACAGAAATATTGTCTTAGTATCCTCTTTGGGTTTAGGTATCCTTAACACTGAAATACAAAGTGCTCACTGCGACCATGAGTAACAGCCAATATTTACATCCCAGTCATGTCTGTGGACCCACACAGTACAAGCAGTTTAAGCAGTCAGTGTGTGCTGCAGAATAGGACAATGGTGTCTTAGCTGCAGGGAAGTGGGACAGCAGCTGCCTTCTGGTCCACATATCACAGTTCTTTCTCCCACAAAAATCAAGCAGGAATACTGGTATTGGGTCACAAAAATAGGCGGCAACAGACCCAGTATACAGAACCAAGACCTCAGACATGCAAGCTCACCAGCTGAGATGTAACTTTTAGTTAAAGCTTTTCCATTGAAAATTCAGGGTTGAAAGGCCCGTTCAGTCCTATAGCAATAATAATTTTGCCATGTGCCCTAGCATTTTTGCTGAACAGAGCTAACTGCCACTCACCTTAAAATCTCTATCAGCACCACATTGTTTGGTAACTACCATATCTCATCTCTAGCAGGAAGAAACAGCGAATCACATGCATTGGCCTGCTTTTTATAAACCTTTTCTGTAACTATTAAGTAAGAAAAACTATTTTTTAAGTATTATGTATAGGGATATTCACTCACATATATAGTTAATAGAGGGTTATGATCCCCGGCCTGTCAGGCTACAGGAGCAAGTGATTTACAAAAGATAAACAATATATATATTTATGACCAAAGGAAGTCAGTAAACAAGGGCCAACCCCTCAGTGTCTGCTCAGCAGAAACCTCTATACTGAGGATATCAGCATTTCTAAAACCAGTCTGTTGCCAGCCAGTCATCCTGGGAAATGCCTTAAGACTTGTTAGTATGATTATAAGGGTTATGAAACCTCAAATAAACTTAAATCTAAATGGAGAATACAGGTATAATGAGGGCAGAGCTGTCTCCAAATAAAGAAAAAATTTTGCGGAGTCAACAACCCAGTATGAGTGTCTTTGGGGCCTGCCAATGCAGCAGCACAAATGTTCTGACAGCATTATATCTGAACAAAACATAGGCACCTCTATTTGGAGCTGAGCTAAAGTTCATAAAGCAATGAACCATAAGCATTCATTTAAGGAGGTCAAGTTACAATCATAAGGTGGGACATCCTTGTCAAGACATAGAAGCAGTGGACCCACCACCACCCCACCCCACAACAGCACAGTTGTGGGAACTGCAGAACTGATGACCCACTTGGAAAATTACGTGGCTAATTTTAGAGCTCCTGCTAATATTGCTTATTCAACAGGTGCAGAAATAGGATCAAAACATAAAGCGTACTTTGCAGGATGTGGGGATAGGCCAAGGGAAAAAAATATTGCTGTCTGTTGTCTGCAAGGTGTTGGTTTACCAGACTCTGCTTTACCATGCAATACAAGATACGTGCGTGCCATGGACGCTGCCAAGGCTGGGAATATTTGTGTCATCTAAGCACACTTTGATAAATTAAGTTTGCCTAGTCTTCATTTTTGTTTCTGCCCATAAGCTACAGTTCTTTCTTGGTGCACAAATTTGAGAATGAAATCATATTATCTTGCTTGTTAGACAAATCTGAGTATTCTGTAGTAAACGAATTTTCTACACACTGCATTGCAAAATCTCTTTGTTCTGTCAGTTCAAGATTATGTCAGTTGTATTTTATTTCAAGGTTAAATAATCAACTAAACTATTGGGCATGTCAGCACTGGGGGAAGGATGGACCAGAATGCCTGAAACTGTTTTAATTATTCAGTTAGTAAGTTAATGATATTAAATGCACATGGAGGGTAAAGCACTCAAAAGAAAAGCCTTCTAGAGGAAAGGAAAAAGTGGTAACTCAGTCACCTAGGTGACATAAAATCATGAGAGACAGCATACTAACAAGGCATCAAAAATGTAATGACTTGGCAAACAGAATAAAAATCTTGAATTTCTAAGAAAAAAATCGTCAAGGATAATATACCTTTACTGCTTTGGTTCACGACAAGAGTATCCTAAATGTTTCTACTTGATGTATCGAGAAAATTTCAGTGAGAGGAAAATTTGATCTAAAACATATTATCCTGTAACCTGTACAAGATTTAATGCTAACAAAAACACAGTCAAGCATAATGTAAGACAGAGCTTCCAATGCTTTCTAACTCACCTGATGGCAAAAATTACACACTGTACAGAAGAGCGTAATAGAAAAGGATATTTGTGGGTAAAATCCTTATAGAAAGACGGTCATTATTGTTTCCTGAAGCTAAGCTTCTACACAAACTGGCATTTGGAACCTCAGAGGAAGGAATGGCTAAACAGTGAGTGGAATCAAAGGTGAGCATCAAGAGTAAGGAAAATTTTGTCAAAAAATACAGTTTCTTTTGTATTCTGTGAAAACTGGATATATTGCAGATCTGCATTTTTTCACTACAGGGAGGAAGAACAGGTTTAGAATTATTAAATGTTTGGGGAACAGGAAAATATAAAACAAGGAATAAAGCCAACACCCCCTGGTCCTTTTCTGCTGTTTCATCTTGTCATACAAGGAGACCGAGTTAGTTAAGCAGGACCTGCCTTGAATGTTCATCTTTTCCTAAATATATCTGTCTACACTCAACTTCCAACCACTGAATTTCATTAGTACCTTTTCTGCCAACTAAAATGAATTTCCAAAGAAAAAACAAAACTCACACAGTCTTCTGTTATTAAGATTTTTCTAATGAGAAACTAAACATGGCCTTGTAACCAGGTCCTTAAGAAGCTGAAACCAGTGAAAACAGTATAGTGCTTTAAGCCCCAACAAGGATTTGTTAGTTGACTTACTTTCAAATTGTCCATTATCTCCAAGAAACAAAGTGAACTTATTTACCTTATTTACATAGCCATGTTTCACTCCTCACAGCATTTGCATCCCTCGAAACTAGAATTACTTCCCAAGACGAACAACACAATGAGGACTGCAAACTGTTCTCACCTGGACAGGGCACACAGACTGTTTTCTTTGCTCCTCTGTGCTCACCAAAACCCTGTATAACCTTCTGAAGGTGACTGTGTAAAGGTGGTTGTCATGTCTAAGTTTATTTAGGTGGCTTCAGTGGGCATAACTGGTAGGCTTTTGGTAGTAGTGGACACTCCAGAGCGGAGACAGCTGTTAAAGAACTGCTGCCCATGGCTAAGTCCATTCTGGAGCAGAGGAAATGTTTAATAAGGAAGGAGCAGCAGAAAGAGAGGAGGAGAGGAGAAGGAGAGGAGAAGGAGAGAAGGAGAGAAGGAATTCCAAAAAAAAAAAGTATTACGGATCTACTCCAGATTCTTGCACCGCTCCCCACCTCAGATGCTGCAAGAGCAGAGGAGTGGGGACTAGGACATTGGGAGGAGATGACTGAAGATGAGACAGGCGAAGGAGGAAAGGCATTTTCCCTAAATGTCTCTTAACTGTTTGCATTCCTTAGTTCTTAATACCTGAGTGAGCGATTATACTATGTTAATTGTCAATAAAACAAATAAGTGAAATTCCCTGAGTGGGGATTTATCCACCAAAGTTCCTCAGCTGGTTTCAGGGCTCTATTGCTCTCTGTCAGCAAGGCCTAGGAAGGAATTCCAGTGGAAAAAAGAAATCTATCACCATTTTTGAAATAATGATTTCTAGTGGTTTCTCAATCAGTGGACTAATGGGACATGCTTTAAGTCATTCTGGCTCACATTTAGAAAATACGTGTTTTATTACTAGACAGTCTGAATAGCTTCCCTAATTACATTCTGACACCTTCACACATTAATATCACTATCACTTGTCATGTTACCACATGATAACTCCACAGGTCATGGATGAAGGGCTTCTTCCTTGACACTGCGCATGAAAGTGCCTGAATAAAGAGCTGCATTAGTGGGATAAATTAGACCTCTTTATCAAAGTATTTAACACTATGATATACTTTCTAGGATAAATGGAGCATGAAGACTCAATACATGTATCAAGCATACATATCATCCATAGATTAAAAGAGTCTGACTGGAAGTTTTGATGAAATCATTATTGAACCAATGCTTATTTCATAAGAGCTCAACCTTTCAGCCTTTAATGAGTACAATTAAATGGAGGCTCTGACTAAACAATTACATCCCCTCATTGCTTTCTATTATCCCAGATACCAAATGACTCAGAGCCCAGGGAYTCAGGCTGTGGTGCTGATGCTGATCTGCATTTCTGGCCATCTTTGCCTGTGCAAAGCGACACCAGCTTCATTCAGGAGACATGATTGTGTGAAAGGGCATTGAGGGAGGAAGGACGCATGTTGGGAGGCTGACAAAAACCCGTGCAATCCTTTTCACTATCAGCTGTATCTCCTACTTTGAGCAAATAACCTGGTAATATAAATTTTATTCAGTTCATCAACTCAATTAACTGCTTCTCATGGATGTTGAAAGCTGGCAAAGTAATCAGTTGCTTAGGACAACTAATCAATCATAATCCACCCACCCCTCTTGCCTATGCCAGGGACCTGGAAAGACCAAGTGGCTGCTAATGCTGCCACCAAGAGCCAAGCTGCCTGGGTCAGGTGGGTGGGTAGAGACATAGTACCTAAAAGGTCAGCCTCTGCCACCAGTGAAGGGCACTTTTCTCATCCAGGGGCAGTTGGAATGTCAATTCAGATTTTCAAGAGTTCTCTTTCATCTTGGTATGCCTTGTTAACATTCTGCCTTCTAAATGTTAAAGATGGTTTTATCCATCCTGTGGTGAGGTGGTCCATGGAGAAAAAATGGTAATAATTTCATGGAAGAATGACCAGGAGCAAGTCTTTACAGAACTCCCTCTAGAACCAGTCTCCTGTTGCTTGCTTTCCTAAGGTGCCTGAAGCAGGAAGTCCTGCTGCTGCAGACTCAGAGGGAAAAGGAAGGAACCATGCTCTGCTTAGCCCATACATAGGGGTTAGTAGGACACCCTTCCAGAATGCAGGACTCTCCTTTTGACCACTGTACTACTATATAAAAACATGGATCATTTTTACTTTAGCTTTAAGAACTTGTATCTGAATGCTTGCACTTTCTAGGAGTACCTTATTTGGGGTCTGATTTAGACTCACTTTTTAGCTTTTATTTTAGATTGGTGTGAGCATCCTTCCTCCTTTTCTAGATTTTTGCTCTTTAAGTGTTTATGACATCACACCACTCAACAAACTCTGTGGAAATTATGAATTCTAATCCAAGAGACAGGTACCCAGTTTCTAGGAAACATTAAAATGTCTCATGGAAAATTTACTTAATGGATTGTGGAAGATCCAGATTCACAGCACACTAACTTAATTGCTTCCTTCTGAACAATAGATCTAATGCCACTCAATCTTCCACTCTAAGAGCAATGCCTTTGCAATTCCAACTGGTTGCACACTCACAAGTATTTTCCCCATCAAAAGAGAACTTGTAAGAGAACCAAAGTAACTCCCATGTTTGGTAGATAAAATTTCAATTTATGGGTAAACAAAGGCACTATTTTTATCATTGAATGAGTCTTTTATTAAAGCAATACCTGTAAGAGAATTGAGGAAATTCGGTCCCACTGTGAAGTTTCCTTTCACAAACATTATGTTCACTTTTAATCTAATCATGGCAGACATTTTTCACAGTGATATATAAATTTTTTTCATACAGTTATCAATTTAAAAAAGGCTCTCAAATGTAGGCATGCAAAAAATATTTAATTTCTGGGTCCCACATTATAAGGAAGAAGCCCTTGTAATGAAAGTGGGAAATATCTGAGACCCAAAGCTCTGTTGCTGTTTCACAGGCCATAAAATCAGATGGTTTTGCTGGCTCACTCTGCCAATGAACAGTGTTCACTTCTACTGTAAGGCAAGTTAGGTTTAATACAGATGTAGTCTTTGTATATGGGCTTTGAAGCCCTCCTTACCATGGAAATTTTGTTATTTGTCTTCAAGATACAATATGTGTGTTTATCTCCTACGTAAAATATCTCCTACATCAAATACTCTCTGTAGGTACAAGAAGTAATTAGTATTATTTAATAGGATACTGGCCCTAGCAATTGGCAGATGGGTTGATGATAAGGATAGAATTAGATCTCCTCCTCCTCCTTTCAGAATTATCTCTCATGGCCTAAAACTTCTCTTTCTTACTTTGTAGAATATTTTTAAACCTTTAGGTATCTTAATTTGGGACTTCCTTTTCCTTTTGAGACTATTTGAAGCAACACATAGCACTGTAAATCATGGAAAAAACCTTCTCCAGAATTATGTGAAGAGTAAAATCAGTGATGTGCTGCAAGTGTACATCTGTAGATGATTGCAGATGATTGCACCCATGAGGCATGTGGAATGCTTACTAGCTGATGTTACAAAAACCTGAATACAAAAGACTCTGCACTGTGTGGAAAGTGCAAGTAAGGAGGAAATCTGGACAGGATTCAACAACAGTGGGGATTCTGGTACATTTGCATCTATGAGGTGCCCTTTTCAACAGAACCCTCATAGATGCCTCTGCCAACACCCTCAGTGTGGCCCTGATAGCAGTTACTGCCATATTAAATATTGACTAAAGGCAGATGCACACTCAGATAAACAGGGAGATGTAAGGTAAAAGTACTTGTCATAGCCCTCCAATTCCCAAGACTTGTACGCTCTTATTTAACTCAACAATTATATTTATGCTTTTTAGGTATATCAGATGCAAATACTTAAACAAATACAATCATATGACTAATAATTTTTACAATTAGGAGTGTCTGTTCACATATTTTTCTCAATATTTAGCTCAACTTTTTTTACACACTTCATAATACTGTCATGGTCTCAGCTACACCCTACACAATCAAACACAGCTAGGAAAAATACAGAGAAGAAAAGAACAAAATCAGAAAGAAGAAACAGGCTAGCTGTGAACGTACCTGATGTTCTCGGTGGGAGACAAGGCTGAGGGCTGTTCTAAGATGAAGAAAACATCAACCTTTTTATAGAAGCCTGAATCAAAACCAGCTAAGAAGCCTGAGAAAGAGAAGAGCTTGACCGTACCATACAAATATAGTCAATAGTGAGGAACTTTGCTACCCACATCCACACAGGCAGCCAAGCCTTTCATTCATATCCTTTCTCTTACTTACATTCAGCCCCACAGTTAGTGTTCAAAAAATCTTTCAGGCATCCTGAAGAATAAAAGATTCAATTTTACACTAAGGCTCACACTGTGTGAGAACAACACCTACTTAAGAAGTCAAGTTCTGTATCAAACTGTTGGAAAGAGTACTTGGGTTTCTACTGAGCTCATGAGCAATTTACTATGGGAAAGCAGGAACTTCCTGTAGCCTCCCATCAGGTGGAACCTGAAACAGCTGAAGTCAGCTCATCTAGAGGGGTATCTTATTCTTTCCTTACTATCCTTCCTCTCATTTCAGAACTTCACAGACAAAAGGATTTGAGGTACTGGGAGCTTAGCTAATTGGCTCCTGTTTCATTAATTCTTCAGTTTCACGAACAGTTATGAGGTAGACCTCTGTGACTTTTGCTTATAACTTTTCCAGAGGTACTGCCAGACAGAACTTCTCTGGCTTTTAGTAACTGTACTCTGTTTAGAGATGACACTTGCAAAGTTGGCAATACTAATTGGTGTTTACTTCATTCTACATGCAAAATGTAAATATGTACATTGAAGGACAGAGGCATTAGCTGTAGATATATGCTGATGTGGCCCGTGTTGGAAAATTATCTTCACAAGCACCGTGTGTAAGAATCATGTTATTAATATATATTAAAGGGCACAGGCACTTGACAACCTATGGCACAAATCTTCCTGTATCATTGCTGTACAAATGTGGAATGGAGGCAGGTGTTGTAAAGAGAAAGGAAACACTTGATGGTCTACATCTTTTAAAAGGCTTTTAAAGGCTTTTAACATTGTCTTGCCATGACAATACACAGGAATATGGCTAGGTGACACTGCTCTGTGATGGGTGCAAAACCATTTGTTAGGTGTCCTTATGAGCAGCTATTAATGAAACACTGTCAGAAAAGGAAGACTGTCAAAGTTCCAGAGACTAATCTTGGTCTGGTTCTATTTATTTTTTCACTCTTGATCAGGTTGATAGAAAATAAATGATACTCATGTAATTTCAGATAAAAGTAAGATAAAAGGCAGCACAACTAATCAGGAGGAGAGAACTAAAACTCTAGAAGATCTTTCACATTGAAGAAATAGTCTGGAAAAACAAAAGAAAGTATGCTATTCAACAGAGACGAGTGTAAGGGTTTACATTTAAAAAGAAATAAGTAAATAAAAAAAGGATGGGAAACAGGGATGGCAGCTCTTTCAGTAGGACACAAGGGCTGTAAAAAATTACAAAAACATGAATCACCCACAACATGCTGTTCTGAAAATAGAAAACATCTCACTGGGATGTAGAAATTGTAACAGAGCTTAAAACCATATAAAACAATGGCTCTACTGGAGTATTCTGACAGTACTGCATTTCAACAAAGTGGTGAATCAGCCAGAGAAGGTCCAGAGAAGGACAGTAAGAACAATTCAAAGTATAAAATATAAGTCTTATAGCAAAAGACTGAAACATTTAGAGCCATATGGAAGGCATAATGAAAGATGCAGAAACGCTTTTTTTTTTAAGGTTTGTCTATGCCAGTAGTGAATAAGGTGAGAAATTATGATCTTAAATTGCATAAAGAAGAAAGATTTAGGTTGTACTTTAGGAAAATCTTCCTAAGAGGACAGACAGTGAAGCAACACAACAAGTGGCCTGGAAAGATTATGAAGTCTGCTTCTCATCAGAAGGAGATGGCCTAAATTATCTTGACAAGATGACTTCAAGACACATTAATCAGTAGTCTATAACTATGTTCTTCTTTAAACAATACGTATACACTTGCATGGAAACTTACATAAAACAGATAAACAGAACACCTCAAAACTAAAAATAGAAAACTTGAGAAATAAATATATTTTATTTATTTAAATAAGTACCAAAACTAACACTATCACGTTTCCAATTTTCATCCTTTAAAGTCAAAGCTAGTTATAAAAGTGGGACCAGGGTATGGTGAAAATCAAGGTATTTTCCAAATATGAAGGTACCTAATTAGCATATTCACAGTATTAAAAACTCTATTAACTTTTATCTGATTAGGACAGCTTGGTCTTAACCCAGTAATAAAATTGTAAAAATCCCTTCTTTTTTCTTTCAAGAGAAGAAAAATAACAGAAATTATCAAATTCAAATATTCATAGCTTGTACTTATATGCCACAAATTAAGAGTTACTAATTATACAGTAGCTGCAAAACTGCTATGCTCTTGTGATTTTTGTAATGATAGGATTTCAGGATCCAACAGGACAGGCTGCATCATAATATCTGCAAATGAAATACAAATAAAAGTACAATAAAATAGTATAATTACACAGAAAAGATTCATTTCATTACTTACCTGTTAACTACACACAAAGGTGCATCACGAAATGGGTATTTATAAAATATTGATAAACTTGATGGTTATAATCCTGCTTATAACAGTCCTAATTTGAGGAAGCTTATTTAACATTTTGTGGGAAAGCTTCTGTGTCTTACTCAGTATTTTAAAGTTTAGTAATTAACCTTCAATTGATATTCAATTTAACTCCTGGCTACTGTACTGAGAGGTGTTATATCCTGGTTACCTATKTCTAGACAAAAACAATTTCTCAATTACAAGTCTCCTAGGTCTATTAGCAACCTCTGACCTTTAAAATGCAGTACTCAGAACTACATATTGATAAGGCATAGGACTGTGACTCAGGAGACCAGAGTTTCAGTCCTGATTTTTTAACCAGTTTTGAAGGCATCTGTTGCTAGCGAGCAGAGACCGAGGAATAAAGCGACATGGACGGTTTAGTACAAGAAGAAACCGACCCTTTATTAATTTACAAATTTGCTTACATACCTTAGCAGGCTGGACACTGACATAAGGTTATTGGTTCACTGACCAACCACCCCCCAGAGGGATTGGCTGAACCCAACAACACTTACTTCAGATATTTTCTTCTCGGTATCATGACAATACCATAGTTTACAAAATCTTTCAACTGTTTTCCCATAGCATCCGTGAGAAAGCAAGGCTTTCACACAGACACTGTCAGAAAACTGAGAAATCTCTCTGCAGCCAGGCTTTTAGCATTCACAGGCATCCATGGACAAAATATTTCACCTGTCTTTGCCAACCTGCCCCCCATCACTAAAAACAAGCTGGCCTCCTTTATTAAGCACTCTGGGTCTCGTTCAACTCTTCTACCCACTGAAGCTTGTCTCAGACATTGCAACTACTTTTCCCTGTTGACCAGGTAGGCAGCTAGAACAAYACTCTTCAATGCCACTAATAATTTCATATGTCAAGATAAGAAGGGTGATTTCAATCTGAGGCCTAATTACTCTGACAATACCCCTATCTCGTGCTCCCCTTCCAAACTACTGGAACTATAGAGCTTGAATGTGGATGGTTTTAGGTTTTAGTGTGAACTCAGCCCATGTTTATCCAGGCATGGCAGTAAATCTGAAGGTTGACTGTAYCAATAGTGTTATTCATTTAGCAATACTGGTACAAATGGTACACTTTTGACTCCCACAGGGATCAGAATGGTGCTTAGTTGAAATCAGGCTTTTTCTCCCTCTCTCACAAGAAAAAATAAAGGACATAAATGGCACTTTTTGTTCAGAAAATTATTTGGTATTACAGAGTACTTATTGCAGCAGGACTCTGAGACTTTCTTGTAACTCTCTGGCTCATTGTGTATATTCAGCAACCTGAATATTCAGGAACCAACTGAAGCAATTTCAGCTGTAAAGACTTTCGATACTCAAAAAAACTTTTTGGACTGCAGTCATTCAGTCATTACATCTTTTCATTACCTTCAAATTCAGCTGAGGCCAGGATAACAGTCAGGAGCTCAAGCCAGAAAAATGAAAAAAGAAAAGCTTATCAGAGTCAAAGAGATGCATCAGAAAGAATTCAGCCTGTGGGTATGCTCTGTCATTTGAAGGTACTTCCCTACCTGTCCTGAAATGAAAATTTACAGCTGCAGGCTCCTGTTAGACGTTTGTCTGTTAAATAAATGTGAGATAACCACAATGGTCTGACAGAGTAACTGCATATTTTCCATTTGGATGTGGATCTTGCCACAGCTGCCCATGCTCTTGCAACCTTTCCTGCTTTTGTGTTCTACATTCATTTCCTCATGGGGATGGCACAACACATTGCAGCTGTCAGGGAACGTCCTGGTAACTGCAGTGTTTTGCACAGAACACAAATTGCACCTGTATTGCAAAATCTGCCTGACTCTCAATCATTTTTCTGGCTGATGTTCTGACTTACACAGTTTGGATCAAGATTGCCACAGATACATGATATCACGTTTTCTCCATCTTCTCCTTAGTAACAAGATGATTATCAAAGTAATTCTGGATGGGGTTTTTTTTTTGCATGGGAATTACTACTAAAACTAGACAAACAGAAAGAATTTTATACTCTAAAACGAATCAAAAACAAAACACAGAAATTACTCATCGCATTTGCATACTGGTGATAATCAACAGTTGACTCCTTATAAAGACATTGTTTTAAAGTTATTTAAAYCCTGGGATCCCAGGCAATGTAAAAATATATCATAACTGCAAAGCAAACCGCACAGCTTCTCTTTCTAGCATGTGCTCTACTTGAGTAGAATACTGATTGCACTTGATGTCTTTTCAGTACAGACATGAACTATGTGTTCCATTCATCTCAAAAACATTTTAATATGGATACTGAAATGGATTTTACCAGTAGGACAGACCTATCTCATTAAAGCCACTGTAGCCCAGCTCTTGCCTGCTTAGTCCCAGATCTTCAAGGTCCATGCATTTAAATCCAGGCGGGCACTGGTAACCTTCTTCTAGCTCTCTGGAACAGTGGGTGTCTGGGATAGCTAAATTGTTCCAGGTTACGTTTCTGTGAAAAATACAAAATTAAGTTGTTACATAAACTCAGCCCATAGCAAAACTAAATATCTGAAAGTGTTGAAAGTGAGAGGACTAAAGTGAAAAATTCAGCAGCAGTTATTTTTACTATCTGATGTTCTTTGGTATACGCTGTTTTCATTAATTAAGCACTTATTGTAAAGGGCAAGCTAACACTCTCCTACAACTTCAGCCTTATGCAATGACAGTACAAATAGTAACAGCAGAAATTTCATACTAATGCCTAGAGATCCCATAAAAATGGAGACTCTCCAAGAAATGGAAGAGTTAATATTCAGCTGTTCCAACTGCTCTGTAATGCAATTTGGACACAATGTTTCAAGCTCCTTTGCAGATCTCCAGAGTGTGTTCAACTGCAGTCAATATTATGACTTTGACTTACAAAGGCATTACCTGTGCTTGCTTTGACACTCCTTAAAAGGATCCTTGTGGATGACTTGTCAGTCACCTGAGTATGTATTCAGCTTCTTGTAACTTGGTCAGGACAGGTTTCCACCATGGATGAAGGGTCACAGGAAAGAAGTCAAACCATTACATCTGTAGTGCAATTAGCGTCTAGGCACTACGGTGACTGAAACAGATCTGATTTACTTTTAAGTCAGTCCAGCAACGATTTGGTAGAAGAGGTGAAAAAATTTGAACTGGTTTGAATTGGTTTAAACTGATTTATTTAAGTGACCGTAACATTTTAAAATAGAAAGATCATGAGACAAGGGACAGTGCCCCAACACAGTGACACAGTGTTGGTCATTTTTCACTGTTGTCAGAGGCTGAGCACCACTTGTTTTCCCAGTTTTTCTGGCAGCTGTGGTTGAGCTGCTAGAGGCTTTGTCACACTGGACCACAATGGGAATTTAGGTAGGCCCAGTGCTAAGGGCCATAGGAGCTAAAAGGAGAGGGAGGACAAGTTTGTTCTCTCTGTTCTATTAAATATATGCCTCTGGCATGTAAACATAAATATGGGTTATCTAAGTACTCCCAAACTTTGGGAAGGAGAAGCTCAGGCAGTTGATTCCCCCTAATCACTTACAGTGCCCAGTTAATAATCACAATACACAGTCCTCTGCCAAAACCAAAGACTGGTCACCCCATTTTCCCAGAAGTAGTTTGGTTAAGAGGCAACCTCAGCAAACCATCCCACTCCACCCTGAGCAGGTCCCTGTCAGGGTCTGCAAAGCAACACAGCACAGAAGTGGGAATTCACGTTACTTGTGCTATGGGGCAGCTGGGCAAACCAAAGGGAAAAAAAGTTCAAATAAGGCTCCAACTCTGCTGAATGAGCACACAGCTAAGCAACAACTGTTTTCCTCCCTGCTTGTATTGTCTCATCCAGCATATGAAAACCCCGATTATTGATTCAGGCCTAGGGCAATTTCAAATCAGATGTGAAAAGCTAATCACAGTGAGTTCTGGTCTGAGAAAAAAACGTCAATAGCATTTTCCATTCATGTTCAGGTTGATTTTGACTTCCTGGTTACAGCACAGACTTTTGATATAAAAACATCGAAAATGAATTCCAGAAAGTTACAAAAAAAAGAAAAAGTTGTAGTATTCACCCTGTTATCCCAAGGCTTCAACCAATGTCTTAAAATATATCATTTTAATCTTGCTTGTCCACAGAAAAGGTGAAACTTTTCAGACTGCCCTTTAGTATAATTAGTATCTTACAGTTTTTCTGAAAGTCCTTTTCCTTTAATCTAACTCACGGATGCATTTTGACAACTAAATTGGGTGAACAGAAGCTTTAATTACTTTATTTTTATTGCTTTTATGTACTGCATGGAATAGCAATACATTAGTTGAAATCTGTCGGTGTGAAACCAAAGCTTCCTACAAAATTTTTCCTAGGCAATTATAAATGCAGATAAATAACTATTGTCGCATCTATCCTGTAGTCAGTTCTTTATGATACCAGAGAGACATATATACATATATCTGCACGGATGCACACACAGACATGTACAGCTCCAGATGGAGTTTTAAAGAACACCCTGAAATTTAGCAATGTGCATAACTAAAACGACAGATACACAAGCATATGTGTATTTTTTCCACTTTTGCAAACATGCTCAGCACATGTCATTCAAGTATTTAAAAATTAATCTGTGCACTCTAATTCCTTTAAACTAGAAGATGTTAATTCATACCCAGTTGTATGCTTTATGTTAGATTTATGATACTGCCATCCAAAAGTCATTATAATATACAGGACTAACATAAAACAATATTTTACATATATTTTTGCAAATTAAAATTAGTTCATTGGCTCAGGCAGATTCAGAACCCCAGCTACTGGTAGCTAATGAACTTCACATCATGGTTTGCATTAGAAAATCCCTCAAATCCCAAGAGGCCAGCAGTGTGAGGGCATATTATTAAAAGCATTGCTGGCTCAATCACTGCAATGCAAAGCATTCATTTAAGTGGTTCACTTAAACCTAGATCATTTTTTCATTTAACCTCCTTCTGAAGGAAGAAAAAAGCTGTCTCCGTGCACTACGTATGATTTAGGCTAAAAATGAAGAATCTCTGCTTACAGCACTTGTACAGATACAGGCCTTTTTGGATCACTGTCACTTGGCAAATTGTGTTCTGCCTCAAGACAGTAAATAAGCATAGACTAGTACACATGGACTAGAGAATATTACATACCTAGAAATGTCTAGAATATCACCAGATGTTTTCAGTATAAAATGGTTTAAATTTTATTCCTTCATGGGCCATACTCAATATCAATTAAGTAGTGAGATACTGATTCAGCACATAACTAGTTTTAAGTATCTCAAAAGTTCAATTAGGCAATGTGCTTAWATGTCTTGCTGAACAGGGTGCCTGGATAAATTTATGAACAAGAAATAATTCATCCCAATAGACCAACAATATTTCTTTGCAGAGTATTCAATGTCGGTGGAGTGCAGCATCAATCCAACAGGCGAGCTGAGAAATTAATTCTCCACAGGAATGCCGAGGATGCAGAAGGAGATAATTGACTCCACATCACTTGATAGGCATCCTTCAATAACAAGATTGTTGCAAAAGACATAGGACTGTTATCTGATATGTTTTTAAGTGCCTGAAGAATGTTATGATTACATACGTGTGTACACCACAGGAAGAACCTGAACTGAYGTCTCTTGGGAGTACAGTGCCTCTTTTCCATGGCATCTGTTACAAAACTGGTCTTTCAACCACCATGTGCTCATAKGAGAACAATCTCTCTTTTAGTACCTTCTCCTTATTAGGGCAGTTCTTCAAAGAGGGGTTTTGACACCTTAAGAGACAAATTACCAAGGTAGCATCTAGCTTCCTGTTTTCTGCTAGCCTGGCTTTCTCTGCTGAAAATAGAGATGAGGAAAAAAATGGGATTTTTTTTTATTCTGGTATTCTATTAATTTTCTAAGATATGACCAGAAAGSTATTCAAAATTAGCAAGCTTCTTATGTAGTTTCCAGATACAGAAAATTTAAAAAAAACCAAAACCAAACCTAAGAAGTACATTTATTGATAAGGTAATAAAAAAATAATTTCAAATGGTCAATTAAGTAAAGAAGTTAGTAAGTAAAAATGACTAGCTGGAGCTGAAGGATTTTCTGCATTTGTTAAAAGGAACCCCATGTCTGTCCCTGTACAAAACCAGGCACTGCTGAGCTGCTGAGTGGACAGCTACTGCATGTTAAAAATACCATAGCAGACATAAAAATGGCTGGTAGATCATAAAGCAAATAAGTAGCAACYGTGCAGCTTCCAAAGAGGGAGCAATAAATTAACTGGGGTTTCAGAGGAGCTGGCACTGTGTTCTGTGCTATCCATTTTCATTAGTGACCTGGGGGACCTTATGAACCCAGTTTCATCAAAATCACACCAAGAATATGATGAAGGATAACAAAAACCTTTGAGAACAGAGAAAGATTATGCAGTTCTGAAGACTTTAAAGGTTACTCTCAAAAACTGTGATTTAATGTCAACTAACGAATTCAGTAAGTGATAGAACCTAAACACAAAATGGACACTGCTGTATAGAAAGTACTAATACAGAAATAAACTTAGATCAGATGACTGATAAAATATTTTTCTTTTAGATATCAAGAGTTATAGTTTTTTCCTCTGCTAGACATCTAACTCTGAACATGCAATTCCAAAAAAAAAAAAAAATCCATTCCTATATGTTTCAGAAGAGATGCTTCTGCTTTGCCATATTGCCAGAACACAAGGGAAAAGCACCAAGCTAGTGAGACTCAAGCAATAAACTTAAAATAAATCCAGAGAACTCCATGGTACACAGAAGTTGCTCCTGAAGCTCAAATCAAATGGATGCTGGGCTAGGATCTCTCAATAAATACTTTCTGATGAAGTAATACTATGTTTCTACATTGACTTCAGAGAAGTTATCTGATGAATAATACACTGCTCTCTTACATATATAGGTCAATAATATCAAATTAATTTGTATTTATTCTGACAATCAGGGTGATCTAGTACTATGAAACAAATTCCCTGCACCATTCAACACAACGATTATMGTCCATGAACTCATTTTTTAAATCTTTAAGTTTTATCTTATATCAATATTTTATCAAATGAGATGTAATTTACAAGCTGAATTCATAGTGGGAAAGTAAGGTCAGCTGTGTCATGAGCATTCTGATTTTAACAATGTTTTGGAGCCATTTTTGAAACAACAAAATATAAAAGCAAAATATGTATAGATGTATATTAATGGTAGTGGAACCTCTCAGGTCAAAAATCTGACATTGCAAATGCTAATTGCTAGGATAGCAAATAAAAACTTCTTTTTTACAAATTTATATCTATTTCACTGAATCATACAAAAGAACAGATTTTCACACCAAATGCAGAATAAGTTGTTTAGTCACCAACACTTCACACTCTAGATTTAAAGCTCCCTCCCACAATTGAGTCCATGCAAATAGCCAAGACTTGTAACTCAATTTTATTTTCCTCACACTGGTTACTGGGGCCTTTGGGATGCCTCGTGGTAGCCCTTTTAACGTTTAGATGCTGATCTAGGAGGTCGCAGGTCTCTGAGAGCCCTGTGTCCTACTTGAGTGTCTTGGATACATCAGTAACACCAAATGCCTGCATATGGGTAAGTGCATCAAGTTTAAAACCCTTCAAGTYAAAAAAAATGACACTTCCTATCATCAGCCAAGTCATCAGCCTTAGTTTGTTTTCCCCCTGTACCTCCAGCCAGTTACAGAGCACATGACCTTGTCCTCCAATCAAAAGACTTTCCGTAAGGAAGAAAATTTATAGAATTAAAAAGAAAATATACTCATGGCACAACCGTAACTAATTGCTGTAATTTTATACCAATAAAAATGAGAAAATCTGCAATTAAGATTCTTATGACAATATCATGCAGAAACATTGTGCAGAAGAGAAGTTCTAAATTTATTTTTCTATTTAGAATTTATCCTCTTAAAAGCTCAGATAGTTCATGGCAATTACTATACACCTGATGATATAATAAGGTAGTMAAAAATATTAAAATTTTTATTTCATATTCGAAGTTACATTTGTTTTCAGAAACTCTGGGAACTTGAAAGATAGTAAGCCTAGATGGAAAATTGTTTGCATCATGTTTGATTCCTTGTAAAAAAGTAAAACGGAGAAAGGTTAAAGTTCATTTGTTGCTTAGTGACCATGAAAACAATCTAAGCACCTAGGCAAATTTCCTTTGCTTTGTCCTTTTAAATGTGTCTCTTATTCCCAAAGCCATATCTTAATTCTTACTGTGCTCATCCAATCAAGTCCTTTTCTCCTGTGGGAAACTCTGAACATACAACTGCTATTAACAGATGGTTCCCAGACTACTTCCTTACACTAGTGCTCTTTTTACAGGCCTAACAATAATAACAGCTGTTCCTGCACAATTGTTAGAATAATAATATTGTGCTATAATAATTGCTACAGATTTGTTTCTGTCATGGAGTTTTCTATTTAACATTTTCATAATTATTACCCCATTATGACCTCAGCTTAACAAGGACAATACTAAAGAAAAAATCACTGATATTGATATTTCTAAAATTTGCAGTAGTAGTTTATCATTATGACTGGGCGTAATTTTTTCAAAGTGCACTCAGCGTGAGAGAACTCTCTTGTCACTGAAGTCAGACACATATATAATTGTTAACTTCAGTGAAATGGCACCATACTGCAATTGAGTTCGACTGATAGATCTAGTTTGTGCAGAAAGAGATTGTAACTTAGAACCATGATGCCGCTGGAGTTATTACAGGTTCTAGAAAACCCAATAACAGTGTCATCCAAAATCACTGGTGAAAGTGAAAGAAATTTCAGAGAGTACTTCTCTGGTTTAAGGACTACAGATTTGTTTAGGCACAATTCTTCCTCTGATATTTTATAATCTTAGCATTCCCAAGGGTCATTTTTAAATGTTATGTTTTACTTGTGGTCAAATTTAAACCTAAAGTCATCATGTACCATACTTACAGAGCCAGTTTCCTGTTTTTAATCCAACAACAAAATCTGTATTAACTTTTAAACTGTAAGTGTGAAAACTTCATCCATATTTAATGTTTCTCATAATTATATCCGTAATTACAACTATAAAGCTTTCAACCCTTTCTGGTAACAGATTGTCTCTTATATTTATTCATTATTTTAATCACATTAAAAAATAAGTTAGGGCATGCTTAAGGACTCATGGCTTTACGAACAACATAAACACATAGCTTAAGCTTTGGCAACGTTCCATATTTTACATTTTAGCTTGGCAAACACGGATTCTACTAATCAAGAATTAGTAACTGAGGAGAATATCAGACAGCATCTGCTAGGGATAATTAAATTCAAATCAACAAGCCCAAATTACTGAGGGCATCTCTTCCATTAATTTTTAATAAATCTTGAAATAGCAGGGAAATTCCAGAAGAATGCTAATGTGCCATTAATTTTTAAAGAACAAGCAGCCCAACTGCTTAGCCTGACATCAACCAAGACAAAAGAAAGAGCGAGCTGGTAAAAAGTCTAATTGGTAAAGAGTAAAGAACATTAACATAATAAATGGCAGCCAGAATGGATTTAGAGAAAATAATTCTCATCATAGTAACATGATTTTTATAAGATTACAGATTTGTCAAATAAAATTGCCTAGCTTGGACTTTGTAAAGCAATTAATTCAGTAACACATGACTGATTAAAAAGTTGGCACTATGTAATATCAATAAAGCACCAGCTACATGGGCTGAAAACTGATTAACTGACATGTCAAAAAAATACTTGCCAGTGAAATGATCATCATGATCTACCAGAATCAATGAGGGAGAAACATATAAAATTAAGAATAAGGATAGAAATGTAAGTAACAATAAGAGCAAGGCATTCTAACAAGTTATCAGAATTATTTGGTTACCTTGATCAAATAAACCAAAACGTGCTTTAATACAGCCAAATGCAAAGTTATAATGATAGGATCACTGAAAGCAAATTTTATGTCCTGTGGCCTATAGATTAAAAGGGGTAAGATGATGGAAATACTGTATTATAGAATACAGGTGCAACACAAAATTTTGAGATGAGGGGATATAACAAGGCATCCTCTCATATTGGTCCCAATAACATCATGGCAAGAAAAAGCCAGTGCTTCCCCCAGACTGTATACACAAAACAATAATGAATTAATGTTCCTCTCTGTATGACACTCATACAAATTATGATTAATTTTACATATATATTTTTGATCACAGTTTAGTATTTGAAAAACTGAGGAAGTCATAGAAAAAAATGAAAATGACAACACTGAAGAACATAGTTTGCAGTAAAAGACCTAAAGAGCTAAATAATGTTAGTTTATTAAAAAGCATATTGAAAGGTGCTTCAATTGTTGTAAGTGGATTCACACAGAGAAAATACTAGGAATTAAGGTTCTGTGTAATCTGGCATAAAAAAGTGTAACACGAATAGAAAGCTAACAGTTGAAGCCAGACAAATTAAAATGATGAATTAGGAACATTTTTTAACAGTGAAATGGTTTTTGTAAGAAACAAGAAGTTCCTTTTCTAATGACTGTTCTTCTGCAAACTAGTCAAGAATAGATACACACCTAGGAGACACACTGGAGTCAGACACAAGCTATAAGCTTTCATAGAAGTGAAACAAATTGAAGTCTGACTAGATGATCCAACAGTTACTTTTAATTTTAAATTCAATATAGAGATACGGTAATATTTTACTACTGCTAATGTATTTTCTTTCAGTAGTTTTTCCCAAGGTAAATGATTTTTTTAGTATCTTGAAATTCAGTTTAGATCTTTTATTCACTCTTTATCTGTTCACTTTCAGGCTTCAGTGTTGGGGGGTTTTGTGCCAGTTTTCACAATCTTCTAGTGTCTAAATTGGAGTCTGTGGATGAAACTTGGATATTCTTCCTTTTTTGCCTAATTTTACAAGAAGAAAATTATTTACATGTTTATTAAGAAAAATAATGGTCTTACTTTCTTCTCCCACCCATGTTCAATAACAAGGCATCATTGCATCAGACTGCCTATTATGTGAGACAGCAATACTGAGTAAAGTTTGACTTGATTTTGATTGTAGTATTTTTTCAGTTCATATGTGACCTAAGTTAGTGTCTAAAAATATACCTTTGATGTTCCTTCTATTGCTACTCACTGCACAGGAATTTTGAACAGATTCAGATTAAATCATCGACCTTATCTCACACTTCAGGATGCAAAAGTCCAAAGATCCAACACCTTTTTGCTGAACCCCTAGAAGGAGCTGCACAAGTAAAGACTGCAGCTCTGGTGTCCTGACTTACTCTACCTCATTTTAGGCAATGAAGACAGAGAGAGAGAAATACATCTCCAGAGGCTCGAGGTCAGTGGGTTCATCCACACTCCTGAGGCACCTTTCTCTCTGTGACTGTCAGAGAGGAAATTCAAGGCATTCAAGTTCCTAGGACAGGTGCTAACATCAAAGTCAGATGATTCTGTACTCATGGCAGATCACTTATGTTACACAAAGGCAATAGTGTCATTGCCCAAATGAAAACAGGATGGTTGCAGCTACTCAACAGATTTGACAAGCTATTGGTTTGATCACTTGTTACTGGCGTTAGAGGAAATGAAATTCAAATCACTCAGCCATTACCCTTCAAAGTAACAAAGTCACTGAAGTTCACCACAGAAAAATGAGTAGAAGAAGAAATATTTCCTATGGACAGGGCTGAAATGTACATCCAGGCACTAGAAAACAAAGCTCGAAAAAGAAAATTTCAGAAGGTCCAGTATGCACTTGTTTATAAAGCAGCATGCACAAACAGTTTAGTATTTGAAAAACTGAGGAAGTCATAGAAAAAAATGAAAATGACAATGAAAATGCATGAAACTTTGAGATTTCATCAAATTCCACATGACATAACAATTCCATGACACCCCATTTTTGTGACTGCAACAATCAGTCATGAGGGAGCTGAATTCAAATGGCAATTGCATGATATGTATGCTAATGCAAAACTTGTTTCACAGGAATCAAAACAACATGAATTAATGGCATTCACACAATGAAGGAGGCTGTCACTCTAAGTGCTTAATATACAGGAAATAAACAGGAAGATTTAAAATCAAATCTAGCTAGCTTGCAKGAATCTGCATGTCAGTGAGGTATATTAAATTAGACTTATTTAGAAGCTGAAGTGATCTCATACATACAGTACTATTAAAATACAAAMCAGCATTTATTTATAGAATTTAAAAGAAAGAGTAAAAAACCACCTCTCTTCTCCTTTTAATTGCAAAGTCATGAATTGAAATGTATGAAACAATCTAAGCTGGAGACTGTATCCAAGTTGATTTTAAAGCATGTTCAGGACCACTTAAAAAAACCCTAATGTTACATACCAGACTTCTCTGGATGAAATACAGAAAAATATCTTCTAAGTCGCTGTCTAACCTCTATAGGGAAAACACAAGGCCAATAATCTGCACTGTAGGATTTGAAAATCCCAAGATTGAAATTCATCTAGGAATTACTTTCATCAAAGTTTACAAGCACTTTAAGATGCCTCACCCACAAAGCAGAGTTTTAGCTACAACCATTGAATGGGCGAGGTTTTCCTGACTCTTTCTTTGGACCAAGGCATCATGCAGTTTTATCTCACTAGACTTTTTCCTCAYGCACAAGACAGGGTAATCTTCAGCATGATAAAAAAATACTGCCATGAATCCAAATCTGCACTACACGCAAAACCAATTCCTTCCTAAAGCTTGTGTGGCAAAGTGTCAAGACCATATACAGGATGCCTTCATCAAATACACTTACACACACCAGTCACAAACATCTGAAATGGCAGGAGATGTGACTTACCCTAGCAGAAGGGGCTGCTACCACTGAGCACCTAAGAAAAAATTTTCAACATCATCCAGCTAGCTGCAAAAGGAAACTACTTAGCATTTGGTGATTGGCCATCTGATTGAGCCCATCTGCCAAAGCTCTCACTTTACCTGGGAGAAAGCAGCTTGATATCTCCATTTGATAGCAATAACTGTTACTCAAAGTAGGCAGGAAGACTGCCAAAACTGGATCGCTGTTTTATCTAGTGAAAGGGCTTCTCTGTCAGGGCATTACAGACAGCAGAATCATTAAAATATGCAGCTGCAGACCTACAGTAAGGTCAAATAACTTGTTCAGGGATCTAAAATATTGCTGGGTTTCCAAGACACCCAAATGTAAAATTTCAAATTGGTCTAGCCTTCAAGCCTACAGGCTACCTCCTGCTCTAAACAAAAATTAAATGAGGCATTGACAGTCTGTAAACAAAGCTTTGTCCTCAAATAGCACCTGAAAAGCCCTTCTCACTAACCTGCCAGGTAGAAGGTGTACAATAAGTTGGTTTGGATTGTAGTTTTAATAGTGCTGCTGGGCAATGGCCATGACAATCAAGAAAAGAGGCAGACAGCACAAAAGACCAAATTGTAACAAGTAATAAYTGCAACAGCAACTCTTGTTCCTGATGCCTTGGCAGGCGCCCCACACAAGGAGAGGGCATGAGGAGGCTAAGCCTTTATTTGAGGTGACCTGGAGATGAAGACAAGGAGCTGAAAGGAAGAAGGTGGCAGTGATGTACGAATTTGTGAAGAAAACTGGTCAAATCACACATCAGTGAACCCAGCACAGCCTGCTACAACAGGGACAAAAGGGTGGCAAGTATTTTAGGCACTGGAAAAGAGCGAATGTGGTGTGCATTTGTGTCAAGTACAAACAGTTGTGTCAAACACAAACAATGTGGTTCACTGATTATAAAGGCAGGTGTACTACACTAAGGAGTGATGTTGGATTTGGGGGCTTTTCTTGAAATTTATTAAAAAACTTTTCTATCTTACGTGAGAGAGAGAGCAGGGGAGTAAGGGACCAACTACATAAGAGGCTAAAAAAGCAGTGATAGAGATGGGAGATGTATGTAAAGATTGAGTAGAAACATATTTTATGTAGCTGGAACCCAAAAATTAATAATAACACCTCTGAYAGTAAGAAGCGTGTTTTGGTGGGAGGTTTGGATATTCCATGTGGGGTAGGATGAAAAACGAAGCTGGAACATTCAGGAATAGGCTGTCACCCCTACTCCAAAGTTTGTACACAAAGGRAGAGACAACAATAAAAACTGCAGGAAGCCACTCTCTCACTTCTGTCCTAATGTACAATAGCTCTGCATCCAATCCTCCTCACTTACGATGTGTCTCCCTTTAAAAGAGATGTAGCAAAGGCAAAACTCTTCAGATGCCCAGGATAACAATACCTGACCTTTTGTTATGTCAAGAAGGACCACATAAAATCACAGAAAAATAAGGTTGGATATGAACACTCAACAGGACATCAAATATAGTTCTCTGCCCCAGTGTATTTCTACCTTTCCCAAGAGAAGTTTCCACAGCCTGTTTTAAAGATCCTCAGGAGTGAAACTAAGAGCCTCTCTAAGGAATAGACAGGTGCAACTTCATCCCTATCACTACAAACCTGTTTTCTAATATCCTATCKAACATGAAATTTTTGTCCTGAAATTTCATACATGTATTTCTTATTCTAGGATATTACAGAAAGAGACACCAGTTTCCTTTACTCTGTGCAAAAGTGCTTATCCACTCAAAACCTGTGATATGTCCACTACCTTTTTTAAGTTAAAAAACTGCTGAACACTCTTTATCAGCTCTGCTCTCTCTATATATATTTACCTCCTTTAGACTCTCTCCAGATGATGCCTCTATGTTGTATGATACTACAATTATACATTTTTACAGAAGCACAGTACTGTTGATCTCTGTTCCTTCATTATGCTCCTAAATCACTTTATGAAGATCTTTTCCACATCACTCACAATGCTGTATTTTTACAGTTGGTTTTTCCTAAGTGCAGTATATTGTCCCTAGCAACTTTCATTCAACTTTTCAGAGCATGTCTTCAATTTTTCAAGATAATTCTCATTCTAATCTTGCCTTCCGAAACATGTGCAGTCCTTCCCAACCTCACATCATCCTCAGTGCAATAAGTGTAGCCTATGTGCCACCATGCAGGATGTTAATGAAACTCCAAAAAGCACATGGTAGGCTTATGTGGACCCCCACTCTTTCTGTTCTGACATTAATAGCATCTCACTGAGCATGTTTTTTAAGCAGTTTTGAACCTATTCTATGATTATTTTCACGCCAACCATGTTCCTCCTGCCAGCTTACAAAAATGTCCTGTGAGACTGTTATAAAGCCTTTCCAAACTAAAGAAATATGACATCCACTCCTCTCCAATTCACATGGCTATTATCCTGCCATAGGCAATTATATTTGTTTGACATGGTTTATTCTTTACAAATCCATATTAGCTCCTACTCACTTCCTTGTTTTCTTCCAACTGCTTACAAATTTTTTGTTTGTTCATTCACCACAGAATTCTTTCAGGGATAGAAGTTAAGCTTGCAGTATTTCAGACATAATTCCCTGGCTTTTCTTGCCCTGTTACTTACCCCTTCCTCCCTTTTTAAACTACTGTTTTCCTGCTTCCCACCCACCCTCCACTGGCTCTCAGAAATAATAAAATAGCTGAGATGATAGTTTCAGTCTGCTTACAAATATCTCAAGATGAATATTCCAGCATATCCCAGGCCTCACTGAACTGCATTAATCCAAAGGACTGGGAGAGGAATCAAATTTAAGCATCACATTCAGCTTCCAGAAAACAACACAAAACTGAAAGCAGTCACCTGGTTTTCAAAACAGTATATGAAATAGATCACTCATGGAAAAAGACCTGAAACATAATGGAAACAGATCTCTTTTAAAACTTCTTTCTCAATATTTCTTATAAATGCTTGCACATCTAGAAGTGACTCTTTTGCACAGCATTTCAAGGTTAAGTTTGMTGCTCAGTGATAACTGCTATTTAACTCGTGAATGTCAGGACATGCACAGACTTCTCTATTAGTTGCCTGGCTTCCTCTTGCAACATAAAGAACAGAACTTTTCCAGCTTTCTTTATATTTAAGAAATCAAACAATATCACCCATCAGGCAGATTCAGTGGAGATTACTCTTGGGATTCCACTTTTCTGGCAATGTCTGGTCTTTCCCTAAATCTTGTGATACACTGGAGGATGTTCTGACTTCTGGCATCTTGGCCTCCTGCAGGTTTCTGTGGAAAGCTCACGACTCACCGGCCTTATTTCAGTACAGTGATTACCAGGTAAAAAATCTTGTGGCTAAATATAAACTTTCCCCACAGCAAGGAGGAGATTAGGTAGTTACGTTATTTAAAATTTTGTATATATAGTCAGCCAATTTCCCAATAATCTAACACATCCAATCCAGCTTACTCAAAAGGACCTACTCTCAAAAAAAAAACCATAAAGGTTGACAGGCTGAGAAGAAATTCAATCAACTTTGAYGTCTGCACTGAGACAGAGAATTGTGTAAAGCTAAAAGGCTCCAAATATTAATACAGACAAGTACATGTCATCACTGAGCCACCAGGAGCTGAGGCAATTGGGTTCTCATCATTCTATCCTAGACCATCACTAAAAGGTCACCTTTTTGTTTAAAACTGAGCTGGATAAACAAAAACACTATAAAATCTGTGTTAAATGAATCAAAAGTATACTTGCTTTGGATAACTATCTGYATAACAATTCTAATAAAAAACAGGATTTCTGCTCAGAAATTGCATGCCCTCTGAAAGTGATGGGAGTCCAGCTCCTGAAGGTTCTTTCCCCTGGGCACCAATACTGGTCACCACATTAGCACTCTCTTCCACTCTTCTGACAGGACTGCATTTAAACTGAATTACTTCACTTGTTGACTGATACTGTATTTTAATTGGTTTTGGTTTGGGTCTAAACAACATCAGACCTGGAAAAGTAAGATTTTTCCATTCTCTTGTCCTTGAGGAGTTTATACTAGAGACATGTTACCAGTAAGAGAGAGTGTGAATAAATCCCAAAGACAATATTAAAGCAGACCTGGTTGTTCACTAAATCAATAAACTAATGTGCTCTGTTAAAGAAGTCCTGTTACACTGATTTTTCAAACTTGGTCTTTGATTTCTTCCCTGTCTCAGAAACCTGATTACTCATTCTTCCTTTCCCACTGCTGATGTAAGACAGTATCTCAAATTCCTTTTGTTCTTTTTAATCGCATTTATTTTCTCTATTAGATATTGTGGTGAACTTTCCGCTTCAGAGTGTTTGAAGCTGTTTTCTGACATTTTCGTGGCCTATCCAGAGACAGATGGAAATATGACCAGGAACCTCTTCGATCTTTCCATTACTCAGTAATTATTTTTCTTATCTGTTTTCCTGGGCATCTCCTGCTTTAAACAAGAAACCTTACAAAGAAGGATTTTAAATTGACTGCCATGGTGACAAGGCAGATGGGTCTACAGAAGTAGTCAGCCTATACCTTATCAAAAGTGTTCAAAAAAAAAAAGCGCCTCAAAGAATGACTTCGGGAAAAGAAATAGGCAAGTACTACAATTTATGGTAGTTAGCCATATTAGCATTTTCTCTGTTGATGAAGCTTCCTGTCTCTTAGCTCCAGTGCAGACTGAGATTTACAAAAGGAAAATTTACTGTTGTGGAATAAATATACACTGATTATGTACTTTGGAATCATTCTTGTGTAGCCAAACATATCCTGGCAGTAAAGAAAGCACTAAGTAGTTACAGCAATGATTTGGAAAAAACTTCTTTCTCCCATCCTTGTGAAAGCACCTTTTGTATACTGGGGGTTACCAAGAGTAAACTACAGTAGATCTAGGAACACAACTATTTTCACCTTATACTGTTCATCTCTGAAATTAATCCCAGATATAAAAAAAACCCCTGCCAAACTGTTGATAATATATAGACTTATATATTATTATTTATATATTAATATTGATTTATTATCAAGATAATTGGGTTATATATAGATTACATTCCAAACATATCATCTTTCAAGCAACTAAAGAAGATCTGTACTAAGGAAATCCACGTAATATACCAATTCTTGACAGAAAAAGATATATTGGTTGGAGATATCATCARGAAAAAGTTTTTACAGCATAGTTGAAAAAAGATAAGTCATAATCATGAGGGAATAGAGTAATAAAATTTTCTAGGAAGAAGACAATGTTCCCTACAGGGAAGATGATTGTAAGAATGAAGGAAAAAAGGACTTATCAAACAACAATAAACTTTTCAACCTTTGTAAGCAAGTCAGATTCTGCTGATTTCTCAGACAGAATGAAAACTCAGACTGTGGTTAGTTCACTTCAGTATTTCTGTTTGTTGGAGCTAACATCAGAAAATGACTGAGGAGGGGGAGAGACAGGTGGATAGGCAGTGTGGGCATTGAAAAGGATGAAAAGACAACTTGTAGTAGTCAAGAGGCAATAAGTGTCTGATGAGGATGCCATGTCCTTTCAAAGAAAAAAGAATAGGAAGATTTTAAGACACCCTTTTCAAAAGACACTTGACTCCCTCATAATAATAATTCATATGGCAGTAAACTTAAGAGTGATTTCTAAAATGTCAGAAAT
Organism: Parotia lawesii; assembly: GCA_003713295.1. Lineage (NCBI taxonomy): Eukaryota > Metazoa > Chordata > Aves > Passeriformes > Paradisaeidae > Parotia > Parotia lawesii. The sequence continues at coordinate 6,124,670 of RAHM01000012.1, forward strand.
AGATGAAGTCTTGACCACAAAAATAAGATTTTACCCTTGCTGCTTGCCATGGAGTTCTGCATAATAAGAAGCAAATCACCTAAAATTAAAGTTCTCACAGGTGGTCTCTAATTGGATGCTTTTCATTTTTCTAATCTTGACTTGGGAGCCTGTGATCTGGCTTGCAGAAATACTGAAAATTTACAGCTGTGGCTTATTAAAGACTGAAGTTATTTAAGGACAAGTACAGCCAACTTTGGCCACTCTCCATTGCCTGGAACTGAGCCACCTGAAAGAGAGAGACAGACAGACTCAGCCTCTGAGAGGAATGTTTAACCCTCATTTTAAAGTTGAGAAACTGAACCTCAAAGACTAAAGTAAAATTCGGCAAGGCAATTTTCATGCTTTTGTGCTCTATTACATCCCAGCTAATAAACTTTCCTGGATTCAGAAGTGAAATGGTCCCTCCTTTCTAACTATATTTTGGACCAATATCTGTCTATATTGTCCTCTTTTTGCACCAGAACTGTTATTTCTTTCTCTATATTTATTTTCCTAGCCCATGGTGGGGATTATAAATTCTGCAGCTAACTCCAGGAAGGTCAGCCCTGACCTACATGAAGAAGGCACACCCTAACTCCAACCTGAGCTTCTGCACCACATTCCTCAAAATTTAAATAGGTGTAAGTCTTCACAATATATCACGATGAATATTACAGACAAGAAGAGGAAATCAGTATTTTCAGAGTAGGAACGAGCAATATGCCAAAACTGAGGTACACATTCGCATGTCAAGCAACAAAGAAAAAAAACATGTTGTTCTTTGGATAAGCACCATTCATAGAATAAATGGGGGAACACTTTCAGGGAAAAATGTGGTGTCCAATGTAACTGTAGTCATCATACACAATCATGGGAGCCATTTAAAATTATAACTCTGGTTTGGAGATAGCAAAAGTGATTAACTGCTTGCTGAAGGTGCCAATCCCAGGTACCTTAAAAGTACCTTAAAAGTAACTTAAATTAGATTTCTAATATTTATACAGCTAAAAACATGTATACTTGATGATATTGAAAGAAAAAGGAGTTAAGGATAGATGTTCAAACCTCAAGTCTAAAATTCTCTTAGTTCTGCATACTTGACTTTCCAACTTTAACCCTATTTAGGCAGGTTTTAAATTTTATTTTATACACTGGACATTTGTCCCTTCTAAAATTTTCCTGTAATTCAGCCTCTCAAAAACCTAAAATTGAGAGGTTTCTGTATACCTTTTTTTTTTCTTTTTTTAATAATAACAATGCCTTATTCAGAGAGCAACCCAACACATGCAGAAAAAATTAGCCAAAATTTTTATGGCCAGCCTTAAAATTATAAACTTAAATTTCCATATGGCAAACATTATTATGTCACATTTCATCTTTTCCTGCTGATTTTAAGGAACAGTTGTATTCAGTGACACCAACAATCACATGATGCCCAATCTTCCCTGCATTGTGTATTCCACTTCTTGTTTTTTCCAAACAGCATTCTGTAACTCACAGAATTACAGACCTTCTCATTACCACAAGCAAATTTTTTACAAAGAATTTTTTCCCCCATGTCTACAGGAAACTGTCAAAAAATCTGTCCTATAAAGATTTTCTCTTAAAAAAGAGATGAAAAGTTAGAATGAAAGAACTTATGTGCATGAAGTATATGAAGATCAGCTCCATAGTTTACTGTATTATTGATTAAATAATTAAGAAAATGCCCCAAAGCAATTTTTTAAAATTCAACAAAATACCATATTTTGGTATTTGGTCTAGCATATTCTCAAATAATTTTATAACCTTTTTTGTATCTACTGCTTCTAATTTTATATTTGATAGTTTGTAGTTCTAGTTTAGAAAAAGCTTTAACAYAGAGTTTTGCAATCATCAGATTTTATTCAGCTCAGTAGCAGATTAAGTGGTGTTTTGCTTTCTTACAATGCTTACTTTATTAATTTTATGTTCTGACAAATTCAATATAGGAATAAAAGGATCCAATTTTGACTAAAACAAAGGCCACAACTCCAGAGCCAATATCTCCCTATCCAAAGTAGAGGGACCAAACAAAAAAATAGATGTAATAGACTCTCACAATGTAATCGTACTAAAGGACACAGTCAAGCCCTCAATTCAGCAGGACAGGTAAGCATGTTATCTGTGATTTTATGAGCCATCTCAGTGACTCAAGAGGGTATATTGTACTCTGAGGTAATCTTGTGGTTAAGTACATGTTGAATGAAAAATGTGATGTATACTCGATTACCAGTGTAAAATATTGATCATCAGTATTTTGCAAAGGCTGGGAAAAAAGGATCTTTGAATCTTAGCATCAGGTCCTCGAGAACTCTTATTTCTGAAAGGGCCTGAGATACTGGAAGAGGTTGCCCAGAGAGGTGGCAGATGCCCCATCCCTGGAAACATGCAAGTCAGGTTGGATAGGGGCTCTGAGCAACCTGATCTAGTTGAAGATGTCCCTGCTCATTGCAGGGAGGTTGGACTAGATGACCTTTAAAGGTCTCTTCCAGCCCAAACTATTCTGTGATTCTATGATTCTAGGGGTTCTTTAGGTCTGGCCCCATATAAAGACATTCTAGGAAAAGACAGAAGAGTGCAAAAGCTGATGAATCACCAGTGACCCAGATCAGCCACAAGCGGCAATGCTCTTCTTAAAAATCCCCTCTGCTTTCTTGCTCTCTCACCTCCCTACCCCACCCAGTATACACAGCCACTYAGCCCCCTAAGTCAGACTATAGCCAAATGCCACAAACTGTAATCTCTCTGTCACAGTTAAAATTTGTATTTTTCATCATTCTTACTATTTTTGTTTCCCCAATTTGCCTTAGTGTATTTTGCTGGACTGCTTTTAACCTATTAAGTTCATTTTACATCTACTGATGCCAACTAAAATAAAACATAAACAATGAAAGAACAGGCCCATGTCATGCCTGCACAGGTGAACTCACCCTGGCTGTGTGTCGTCAGTCACACAATGGTATGTAAAAGTTCCAAACATCTGCACTCCCAGGATCCCATACAGAAGAAGAAAGAACAGAAGGAAAATTGAAACGCTCCATATTTGCTCTCCAGAACGCCTGGCAAAAAGATAAACAGGTCACTGAAAGCACAGGCAATGTGAAGTCTCCTCTGAAAAGCTCTAGAATAGAAAATATGCTCATGCAAAGAAAGCAGTATTTTATCCTGYAGAAAATTTGTCCTTAAAACTGTTCTCTCACTCTGTGCACAAACAGAAAAGGGGGCTGAGATTTTTTCTAAACCCTTAAGTTAGGGTAATTAAACCAGCTGAAAATGGCAAAGGGTGGAACAAAAAATACCCAAATAAAATGCATAAAATCTGGCTTCTGTAAAATAGTATTTAATAACTTATACAGACAAGATATGGTAATGAAATAAACTTGATAGTGAATAAAGACCAGAAAACTCTTTCACTTTACCATGACATGTTTTTTGCCATTACATGCTGTACCAAGCACACTTACATGTGTTTGTTTGCATTTCTGTATACACATCAATACATGCACACTCGTAACTGGAATGGTTAGGGCATGTGCTCGTGTACTGTYATTTACAAATATTACCCTACTAAGGGTATTCACCTTGATTATTAAACAGCCATATTAATGGAACAGAATTTACTGCCATTGGTTGAAAATTGCTGGCAGTTATTAGCAAAATTTGTTAAAATTTATTTAAATACTTGAAAGTTCTGATTATTTTCTATAAAACCTGATGATTCCTTAAATATGGAAAATAGTAAGAATTTTTTGGCCAGAACTACAACTCAGGAGGAAAATGCCCACTAAGCATGAAGGGTCATTCCCTGACTACACAGTCAGTCTTCTAAGTCAAAACTGAAATAAGCTCTGTTATTTTTTCAGACAACAGCCTTACTTACTTCAAGATATTTGTTATCCTAGTTCTTGGCAGCTCAAAACGAAAATATATCCGGAATGCTCGAATCATAATGAGCGGTCGTGGAATCCGTAACATGCCCCAAGGTGACATTTGGTCAACTATTTCAGCTATTTCAAACACCTACAAAGAAAAGAATCAGTAGTTTGTCTTGATGACCCTGTCCTGCACCCATGTTCATTTATAGAGCTTTAAAAGTATTAATACTATACATGTTTTTTATTTTCATTTTCAATCTTCTCTTGGTTTATTTTATAGTTTATTTCTACCATATTTTTTAAAAAGTCTTTGTAAATACTTCAATACGTTTCTAAATTACCCTAATGAAATTAACAAAATATAAGCTGCCCATGTTCATAATGTCTGAGTCTCATACAGCTCAAGAAGACTGTGCAAGCTTGTGCCATCTGCCTGTTTCTGTGCTAGTCGTACCCCAAACGTTTCCCACAATGTTGTTAGAAGTTATTAATATATATTTCCAAATATGAAAATCAGTATCTGTTAATGTTGCACAGCACTAAGGTTTTTATTATGATATAAAAGTACATGTACACAGATTGCCTAATGAGTTGCAACATGATTATAAATTCTCCATTTAATTCCAAGTGTATGACAAAACTGTGCATCATCTTCTCCTAGACTTCACTTACAACATAAATTTCAGCCAAGGCACAGACCATTTCCTCAGTACACTGACAGGTTATGCACTCCATAAAGAGTATTTAGCTGAATGATTGGGTGCAAATGTCTTGTTTTAATCCTTGTCTCTCACTCTTGGAGAGTAACTGCTTGATTTAATGTTTRCTCAAAGTACTAAGAAAATGGAGGGGGAACCTGGCAATGCATAAACTCGGTAATGTACAGTGCTTATCTGTATGATCAACCTTCATTCTGCGTGTGTACAAGGTGTACCAAAGTCTCCCTGGTGTAAAAAGCAGAAAATGACAATGTATCTTAAATTTGTCAGAAATGTATAAGTGCCTAACAGCAATCACTAGAGAACTTTTACAATCCTTATGCTACTTTAAGCTCAATGTCAGAGTTTTCAACCTATTCTTACCCAGAAAACTGGCTACAGTTAAAGACTGATTGATTTGCAGGACAAAATTTGACCTACACCTTAACACTGTAATTTTTTGCAAAATGTACAAGTTCCCTTCTTTATAAAAATTTATCAAACTGTTTCCAAACAAATTTTTTTTTTCATCGTGCTTTAACATGAATTTTGGAAAATGTTTTGTTAGGTGTGAGTGATATTGCATGGAACCACTCCACTCAATATATCATTACACTTACAGAATGGCAAACATCTACCACTGGAATAATTCTCCCTTTAGGTGCCTGACCTAGTCACCATGGCATCCTGCTAGACTCACTGGAAGGAAATGGGCACAACTGTCATGTGGAGTAAGAGAAAAATGTCTCTCTGAAGATCCTCCTTCTCCTTCTGACTGCACAGGGTTTATGTTAACAAACTTCAGATTAAATAAGAAAAAATAATCAAGATAAATTCTGCTACTAATGTAGATRTGCTGCAATGTGCAATTATAAATCTGTTGAATTCAGCACGGTTTTTTAAAAACAATTTGATCCATGTACAACTCTACTTCCACAACTCACACTTATTTGGTTGTGCCATGTATTTTTCACAATTAAGGAACTATTCACTGTAAAAGGAAGTGAAATGATTACCTGTAAAACCAGTGACACCCAAAGACAAAAGACCATGAATCCATCAAACACACACCAACGATCCTTTACATAGGAGCTATCACCCTACAAGAAAGGAAAGCTAAGAGGTTAATTTTTGTTCACTGTCAGAATTCACAAATATCATAAGCAAGAGCTCTTGGAAGGAGAACAAGAAGCCTTCCCTGTGTATTTTTAAAAGGCCACTTCTGAAAGACTCGAAAAGCCTAGTATCTGGATTAGAATATGCTGGAAACACATATACACATCTTGTGGGTGAATAAATACTAACTTCATTCTTGTGTGATACTTTTAAGTTTGTGTCAAAAAGAACTTACAAAGACTTTGCTGTAAATCAAAAACCACACAAAATGAACACTGTACTTTTCCATCGTATTGCCCATTACAAAATACTTACACAGGAAGATAAGTGTAAAATGCTAGCAATCTAGTGTTGTGCCATTCAATTATTTGAATACTGCTGAACAGCTTCAATTAAATCAGTATCATTTKACACTCATTTTTTCATAAGTTTTCAGTCATTTTCCATGCTCTGGAGAAGCCTTGCTATTTCAAAAACACTTGATAGTAACCACTGTAACAACATCCGAGCATGGTTTTGGTGACAGTCCAATCCAGAGATGACTCCTAAAAGGCAGCATAGGGAATTCTGCATCCAAGCTCAGTTTCCTTTATACAACACTATTCTCAACCTCTGTTCCAGTTTGCATGCTTCAATATCCTCATGTTTCACACCATTCCTGACAACATGTGACAGGCCCACTGCTGCAAGCTATAAAAACACTTCTTTGTTGGGCTGCTAATGCCTKACACTTTACTTCACACACTGAACTGAAAAATATCTACATTTATTAGATAGATTATGGCTGAGTGTTAGGTAGTCTTGTGGACCTCATGGAGCACAGAGGAATTTGGGGAACAAATGCATATATAGAGATGAAGCTTGTTGAAAGGGAGACTAGACAAAAATATGCCTAAGGAAAGTGGATATCCCATTCATGTAGAAACATATGCAGAGACAATGACAATGCATCTCAGGGCACAAAATCACACCTTTTCAAGTGAAGTTTCCCACAACAGATTTAATACAGCCTTCCTGCCTCATACACTCTTTGGGTCCTCTTCTGTTAAGTGATCTTCCAGGTACAAATGACAATGTTTGACATCCACTTTTCACAGGTATAATTGGGGAAAAAAATTATTGTCATGTCTCAAAAGTCTTGAAGCCGTTATTGGACTTGGGCCTAATATGTGATTCCTGGCTTTATAAACATTTTTCCTTATCTCAGTTATAATTATTTCAATATTTGTTTGTAAATGCCTCAGGATTATCGATTCTAAAAGCACAGACAAGATGTTTTGTTTTAATCTAATATTTTCAACAACATACACTATCCTAAAAATGATTTATCATTCCTTGTAGTAGGTGACAGCATGATATATTGTGCAAACAGAGACAAAATATGTTTTAAATATTTATTTCTGTTGCTTAAAATTCTTCGGGGCAGAAGTGAACTGTTAGCGTATCAGGAAAATACAGTAAGTGATTTTCAAATCAGAAATAAAGGACAGAGAACTTCGGCCAAGGATTTTCTAACACATAAAGATGTTAAAGTTCTCAATTTAAGAACTAAGAGGGGGAAGACTGCAAATCAGGGAAGAAACAGAACAGGAACCTTTGCATCATATTTTTAGCCTGTCCTTTCTGAAGAAAGCAGATTTAGTTCCCTGAGTAACCTGAGCTACTTAGTAACTCTTCACTCAGGGCTGAGAGAACTCAGCTATTTAGTGGTTATGTTCAGTACCTGTGAAGCAGAAATATGTTATTTCTCTACAGAGATTAGCTACTCACACTCTAAATCTCTTACTCTGGAACAAATCTCCAATGAGATTTGTATCAACATGCAACTTGAGTCCTTCAATTGTGGCTCTGAACAAAAATGCTGATTGGTCTTTCTCTCGCTGAAGAACTCCTTGAAAATTACTTTTCTTCTCTGAAGCACCTTTTGTCTAAACGGAAAGTCTTCCCTGAGTTGTTCTGTATAGATCTGAGCATGAACTTGTGCAGGAGTTCCTGTATTCACCCTCCTCTGAATAACCCACCAAGTTCTCACTGAAAGCCAAATCTTTTTTTAGAAACTGCTTTTTCACTCCACAATAGATGTGGTATGATTGAAGCAGCTTTGCTGTTTTCTCCTTACAAAAGAAGATGTCATGACCCTTTCCAGTCTTCTCATCAGTCAGGCTGCTGCACCACCTCTCTCTGTCACACCAGGCCTGCTTCCACCGCTACACCCCCCCAGTAAGGGTGGCTTTCAGTGGATCAYCCATAGAAACTGAGAGCACCTGAATTACATCCAAAAAAACTACTTGTTTTAGGGGAGGTCCTGGCCCTCTCCACTTTACATGTAGAGAGGCTTTGGCTAAATCCTATTAATGTTTGCCATTTGTCTGGCAGTGGATGTGGTGGGGAATCTTTAATGCTTTCATACTGTGTATTGATATATTGGATGTTAGTTGCTGTTGGAAGCAATTTTAAGGCAGGACCACATTCTGCTTAATGCAAAAATCAGAATCTATGTGCTACTTCCATGAAAAATCTAATTCTGGCTAAATACAGGCWAGAACTTATATATTAATAGGAATGAACAATGAGTTTCATTCATGTTTGAAAAAAAATCTTTGGGCTGAAATACCACACTCATGGTCAATGGCAGCTTGTTCTGACTTGGAAAGAAATATACATAAATGACATTTGAATACCGCTGGTGACATCGTACCTAAAATAGCTGAAATATTGCAATGTGTTAGCCCCACACCATTTTTCATTGTGTCTGCTGAAATCTGAGAATTATTGAGGAAGTTTCATTTAGTATTTTTTTCTGAATGCACTATTCCAGAACATGGAGGATTAGTACTGTAGACAAGAAGCCTTGTGCAGAGACTAATCAAAACGTCTTAAAGTTGCTGACTTCCTACTGCCTACAGTGGATAGGGGATTCTTGATGTGCACAGCAAGTCCTGAAAGCTTCTCCAGCAACATGATTTACAGCCTATCTAGACAACGAAATCATTTGCAACTTCTCCAAAATAAAGCACTGCAAGGTACCAGAACATCCACTTTCTCAATTGTGCTGAGCACATTAAACATAAAACGCCTATTGCCAATATTAGGTGCCCTGAACAATCATTATACAAGTCCACAGGGGAAAAAAAAAATAAGACCTAACACATTGAAAATGCGAGTCAGTACAAAATACAGAGAGAACCACAGACAGAACTAATAACACCTGGGGCAGTCACTCCATGAGAGCCATTACAGTTTAAGTCGTACCAGAAGGGAAGACTAGATGGACTGCAATTCTTTAATAAATGCTTATTTCATTATCAACTCTGCTGAAAACAAAATATTCTATGAAATTAACATCCAAATTGCATAAAGCAATCTGCTTGAAGATTGATTATGTCTGCTAATTTTCTCAAGCAATTTCAGTATCTCCGTGGTAAGGTAGATAGCTTAGCTAAATCCCTGCAAATGAACAGCCTCCTCTGCCTCCCTGCTTGCCTTCAGGAATCCCTGTTTCTCTTTCATCCCTGATGACAACCTGTTCTCTCAACCCTTCCCTCCTGCCTCTTTCCAGCTGACTCTGTCTGAAGGCTAAATAAAAGTAGTAATATATTTGCCCTGAATAATCAGATTTACCACCATTTGGAAAGGAGTCCTGTAGTGTTGGCTCTCTCATTAGAACCTTAGTCTCCCACTTTTCCTCACAGTCTCTGACAAACAGGATAGCTGAAAGAATGCAAAGAGACCAGCAAGCTCAGTAACAACAAGCTACTGTGCCATTCTGTCATGATCACCGGATCCTGCACGGGCTGGTAGTGGTAAATAAAGCACATAAAAAGACCCACAACTCTGGTACATCCTTCAGATTATCCTGTGGGCTACTCTGTGTAGCTCTACAAACAAGCATTAAGGTGTGGAGGCTAACATTTATGGAGATTTTAGGAGCAGCAAAAAAAGCACAGGAGGAAATTGAAGGAATAGAGGGAATCAGAATTTGGGAGCATATTTTTTTTTTCCTCCAGATGCAATGCTCATTATAACACAGAAAAAGCAAGCCAGAAGAGAGAGCACAGCTGAGTTAGGGAAACCAACCTTCCCTCTCCCACTCCTTGACTCCACACAAGCACTTCTGGGCACAGAGGTCTGAGCAGGACACAAAATTAATCAGAGCTCAAGGTTAGGTTGTTGCCTAACCTGTCTCTCTCCTTGCATTTGCATATACCTATACACACACAGTATGTATCTCCTACCTGGTCACAGAGTATGCATACATTCCTTATGCTTTTGGCTCAACTTCAAACTTTCCTTGTTTCCTTAAAAACCTGCAGTTTATAGTCTGCTTAGCAGCAGAAAAATATGGACAATCCAGTCCAGACCCCAACCTGACAAACACTTTCAGTATTTTACTCACACAGTAAAGCCAACGAAGAAATATGGCCTAACCAAGAAGAAAACCTGCGTCTGACTTCTGTTCTCAATTTTCATTTTCCATCCCTCAAAACAAAACTATTTCGCTAATGTCCTCATGTGTCGACCCTTAGCAGGAAACAAAGGAAATTGTGAATTGCTTAGTTAGGACAATGCTAATAACTAAAGAAAAACTGACATATTTTAAAATGGGTGGTCACCTCTAAGTTAGTCCTCTACAACAGTGATAGGATCACTTCAAAATAAACCAACATATATTTTCTTAAAAAGTCTGTATTAGGGGAAAAAAAGAAACTATATATGTGTGTGGGAAGGACATAGCTTCTCATTTTCTGTATGTCTTCTTTATCATAAAGTATCTTCATCCATAATGAAGGAACTTATTTAAAATATACTCACATAAGAGCAATTGATTTGAAACAGGCAACAGAATTAGAATTTCTGTGTAAAACTTAACTCCGAATGGCTACAATGAGTATAATATCACTTTATCATCACTGAATTGAACAAGTTCAATTTGTAACTACTCATGTATTATACTGAACTGCTCCACCATCAATGTTTAAGTAACACATCACATAGTACATAATTTATCTTTTTCCTAACATATAATGTAATATTAAGAGTAATCTTGTATTCTATGCTAGAAAAACATTTAAAAAACCATTAGATGTTACAGCATAAAACCCAAAATTACTCTGTTTTAATTCATAAAATGAAACACAACTCTTGCTGGTCCTTTGGGTTAGAGAGTGRTGCCATACGTACTACAGACACACAACACACATAGTTCCAGTTGATMATTACAAAAAACTTCCTATAATCACTAAAGAACCACTACTTCATCCTTTGCAAATATTACAAAAATTGATTTTGAACTGAATTTGTTGAGATTTTCAGACTGTTTTAGGAAACACCAATGAATATACAAGGCTAAAGAACTATTCACTAAAGAACAGTCTCAAACCTGTTTTAAAAGCACACTAGATTTTTATTAATTTATGTAATTAACTACACCAAATTTAGTATTTCATGTTTCATAYCATAATGGGAGGGTATTAAGCTATAGTATTCACCACTTCATATGCTGTTTTTAACACAAAAAAACCCAAACAACCAAACGCCAAAAAGACTGTAAAGGAAGAAACAATTCTGGCTGTGAAGCAAAACTCAAGACTTTCAGACAGACAAAAAAGGACCATTTTACTTGCTAAAAATCCTATAACAGTGTTTTCTGTAAAAAAATGGGTGGAGGAATTAGTAAGAGTTAAAAACTCATGTTTTAAACCAAAACTGTTAAGTTAAACAAACAAACAACCCCCACAAAACAAATAAAAAGAAAACAACAACAAAAAAAAMCCCAAATAAACCCAAATCAGAGATAAGCATCAAAGTGTTACAGTCACTTCATCAAGCACAAAAAAACTATCGAAGGGAATAACCCTTTCCCCAAAACAATGGAAAGGAATGTCACAACACACCACCTGTGTCACTCATAACATTGTAGAGCATCTCAGTTCAACTGAGGGTCAAGTATTTTGGATTCACCACTAGACAGAGCCTCCAGGCACACTCTTCATATCTAGTCCATAGAGGAGAGATGCTAATGCCCAACAGAAATATGGGTCCTAAACCCTTGAGAAAGGGAGCTTTGCTGGTGTATCACATTGCTGCTCTCTTGATACACCACCTTACCACTGTAGCTGGGTGCCAACATGCCTTGCAGAGATTTTATGGGTTACTGCACTGAAAGCCTAAATTTCATTTCCCACTCCATCTGCTCATTAGCCATCTGTATTCAGTGCCCCAGGTATTGCCTTACTAGCTGACTCAGCTCCCCTGGATGTCTTAAGGGTTCAGCAAATCTAAAAGTGGTTGATCAGGAGGAGGATTAATAGGATTCCCCTACATGGAACAGCACTCACTGTTTCCAGGAAGCGCATAGGAAAAAAATCTCCACTGTGAGAACAGTTAAACATCCGATCATGTTGCCCAGAGATGCCAGCATGTCTTCTGCTAGAAATATTTAAGACTCAGCTTCATAGGACCCTGACTAACCAACTCTGAGCCCTGCTTTGAGCAAGAGGTTGGTCCACACCATCTCTTCGGGTTCCTTCCAACCCAGACTATTCCCTGGTTGTGGGCATCTAAGCCAATCTCCTCCAAATGCCACTTTCTTGGGCTTGACTCCAGTTCTACATCTAGTTCCTCTTGGGCTTGACTCCAGTTCTACATCTAGTTCCACATGCATGGACATCTGCTCATGCTTGGAAGTACTCTGCAGTCTCACAGAAGTGATGTGAAGTAAACACTGCTGCACTTTGTCCAGCAGTATTCTGCCCTTGCCTAGCTCCAGTGTTTATGGTGGGTCCAATGGGCAGATTGGGATCCAAATGTTTTAAGGTGAAAGCTTTACTCTGAAGTATCAAATATTGCCTGGAGGCTGAACAGGGAGATTTGATAGGAAAACAGTTTCATCTAACATGACAAAACTCAGATTTATGATTGACATTAAAAGCTCTCATTCAACAGAAAAAAAGCCACAATGATGAGGGTTGGAACACATAAGAAGGAGCCACTTTCCAGAAAGAGGATTGTATTATTTGGTAATTAGCATTATAAAAAAGCTGAAGGATACATTTATACCACAGACACCAGGAAAAGTTTATTGAAACAAAAATCCTAGTGTAGCTTTAAGAAAGCCATATTTATATTAGTGGTGGAGAAAACAATACTCTGAAATCCAATTTTACATTCAACTTACTCCCTTAAAAATCCCACACAAATTTCATAATTTTCATGAAAATACAGCTGCACAGAAACGTTCTTATTCCTTTCAACAGGGATTTGGATATCATTAAGATCTGTTTATCTTCATGTCTTGTTTGATCCTCTCAAATTAAGAGAGAAGGCAACATGGGAATAAAACAAAATAAAACAGAATTTTTAAATTATAGCAGACTTCCTGGAAAATGCAAATTTCAACACAGAAAGGTACATTAGGAATGAATTTCCCCCTCTTGCTACCTGATAACATAATGTGTTATCCAAYATGTTGGTTTCACTGCTTTCCCAGTATATGTGTCATTTTATTCCGATATGAAGTAATACATTAAAAATATCCCTCAATAATAGCTGCCTTCATGAAGAATAACAAGAAAGTAATCCTTGAAAGTGCTATTAGAGAGGGAAAAAATAACATTACCAAAAAGTAAAGTTTTGTTCATCTAATTGGTCTGTATATTGAAAGAGCAATTTCTACATTATGAAATGTACTACATTATGAAATGTAGCTACATTATGGAAGTCAGTGTGCAGTATAGTTTTTCTTAGTAACTTTTAGGTTAAATTTTGATCACCACGGTAAATCACTAAGTATTATATGGACACATACTTCAATGCATGCCCCAGAATAATTTCTCATTAAAAATCCCATGACCCCTTGACCGGTTAGAATAAATACCATTTTTATTTTAGAAATCCTGCTTATGTACTTTCACCAAGTAATTTAAATGCCCTTGATTTTTTAATGTGTTAACGCAAAAATGGTGCAAAAAGCCCCACTGTGTAATATGAGTCATTACTTTCCTGTAATAAACACTCCCATAAAACCAGACACAAGTAACCATAGAAACAGGTGCGTATATTCCAGTGCCATGGTCTCTAACCTTCCCTGGCCCACAGACAGTAACACCCAACTAGCAGCACGCTGCAGGCAACTTCGAATTTCTTTTCCTCATGATAATCAGTTTTAATTTCTTTAATTTCCTGTGACTGGAACCAGCATCAGAGCATTTCACGAGCAACACAATCCCAGTAGCTGGGAACAGATGTCCTTACGATGGACGTGGACACTTAGCAAAACAGCAACAAACACAGGAAAAAGGTGAGACAGAAGAATCAACTTCTGTAGACCGTCTTAATTCAAATAATGGATAGAAATACTGTTTATATGAAATAATATTTAAAACTAACAATCACAGCTCCAACACTGAAATATTCCAGTATTTTTTTAAGTTGCATTTTAAAACAATATGGAATAACATATTCTTTTCCAACACAGGATAGCATAGGACCTGCACTTCACATCTACGTTTCCAACACCATTATACAGAGTGCAAAATTCCATTTTAATATATATATATGTATGTATTTAAACATATTTCTATATTTGTAAAATAATTTGTCACAAAGATAAGTAATTTCCATCTTATAATCCCAAGATATAGGGCAAAAGAGAAACTCAAATCTTATGACAAATGGTCTTTTTTGTGTTTGCTCTGTTAGCTTTTTACTAACACAGGTAAGTAGTTTTCTCTTTCTTTTCCCTACACTCTGTTTATGTCAAAGCATCCCAAAATTTTCTTATCCTTGCCACTGCTTCTGCTGGTTATGTCCCTGCCCTCAAGGTCAAGGTTCTCACTCTTGTTTGTGATTTGCACATCCCGAGACTGAGCTTTCAGCAGAGATATCATAAGCACATCAGAGCACATTATTGCTGGATGACAGGAGCCACATATTCTGTTTTACTATCCGACCTTTGAAAAGAACACAACTTCCTGATCCTTAACTCATTTATAAACTATGGGTATACAGCATTTCTAAAGTCATGGAGTAAAATTATTTGCAAAATTTCAATCTTCTGTTTTCAGTCTGTAATGCAATAGAAACACCCTTGGCAAAGTTATCAAAAGTTGGTGAGCCAGTTGACAGTGTTTCACCATAATTCTATTAATATTTCCATCACTTATCAGAAAGATTAAACTACTTTTGTAATTTCTCCATTCTTGTTTGATGAAGATGGCATGTTTAATATTAAAACTACTGAAAACAAGGCAAAACAGATACTTGTAATAAAGTGCAGTAAACATCAGTTCTGTAATTGATAACTCAAGACAACCTTCTGAATTAGGATGATTATGGAAGAAATTAATTTAATCATAAATGAGTTAATGCCATAAGTATTAAAAAAGAATTTAGCATCCCATTGTCTCTATACTTTCCGTAGTCCCCACTTGACCACTGACAATAAATATATAATGAGTTAGAGAAATTGCTGACTGTGAGATACATACAGGTGAGGTGTTAGCCTGTGTACTTTAAACTTCCCTTTCAGTCAATGAAAAAAAAAAAGACCAGATAAATTAACCTTTGAAAGAGTCTACTTTAGACACAAACAACTAATTGCAGACAACTGCAGTCCCTCAAATTAGTGCTTATGAATATTGGGTTTTTTTGTCCATTTTAAGTCCAAAAATCTATTTTTTGCAAGCTCCACCCTCAATTCTCTCCTCTTGAGCAGACAGACAGCAACTACAGCAACCAAAGCACCTATCAGAAAAATGATGAGGAAATGATGAGGAAAATGTTCTCTGTGAACAGGACAAATGCTGCCTGGAAACACCCGACATGCTGGAAGCCATCGATTTCAGTTAACTAACTAATTTGTTGTCTTTAGTACTAGACAGAAGCAAGCACAAACTGATCCCATCTATTTGTGACCATGTTGGTAGAAGATGAAGCTTAGTTTCAGTTCCTGCCTGAATTCACCAAGAATGCAGAAAGCTAATGGTGCAACCATTCACTTCTGCCCTTTGCAGGAGTACTGAAGTCAGTGAAGAGCGCACAGCGCTACGGAAATAAGACTCTGACAAATCCCCTCACAACTACTTCAGTTAGTACAGAAGTTTTGCTGTGAATGTAATTGATTTAACAATGGGGAAAATGTTAAGGACCATTACCTATGACTTCTTGCAATCTCCTTTGTTAGCTGACATGTCACACTGCACAGTGAAACAAAAAGGATATTTCTATTAAATTTAGTGCAGTGCTTGTGCTGTATAAAAATATTCTCATTTTCAGCATTAAGTGCCAAAGAGGCTTTTTTAACAGACAGAAGAAGGAACTCTCACTTTTTTTTTACAATGTAACTCTCTTAACCTAGGAGTAGGATAAACCACGCCTTCTTTTCACAACATGGTTTCGGCGTAGGTACTCTCACACCATCATAACAGTGAYGAGAAACTGCAATGAGGATGCAGTCTAATGAAGGAAGTTTCATACACCTTCACAGTGTCTATGGAATGAAACTATATCCATTCATCTTTAATTCCCTAAAGGCTGAATTATCACCTGAGATAACTGGTACTTGGTTCCTTTTTGTTATACTTTTTGGCACATTTTCCTCTTTGGTTATTTTATTATATATAATGCCACCAGTGCAACTGTGTCTAATACAATTTACCTGAAATATTTCTCTATCTCCCCATACAAAAGCTGAAAGTAAATACTTCTAATAAAGGTAAAAGATACCTTTAAAGTAAGGTATCCTTACCTTGATCACACCCATGTGAGATGACCTTCAGAAGATGCATTATTAGAAAGCAGAAGGTAATTTTTTCATCCCCCTAATTAAAAGAAATAAAGTCTTTCTGTCACAGGTTAGGATGCCCTCTTTCTTTGAGAATGATGTTCATCTAATATCACATCTGTTTTAGGCTTGAGAGTTACACTTCATTTCTCCAATTCCACCCCACCTCCTTTTTCAAGCAGGAGATAATTTTGGAAACTTTCCTTCAACCAGTGAACAGACTTGTGTCAAGCACATACAGTCATGCTCTTAAGTGACATATGAGTGGGCACATCAATGAGAGCTTTCACTCTGAGGGACCGTAAGACTTGTCAGTTCAGCTCCAGGTTGACTCATGAACTATTTTGACAGACCCAAAGAGTAGTTACTTCATGGTGCTCTCAGAAGCCTGCCAATCAATCAGTAAGTTATGCAGTAGACATAAACTGCATGTAATTTGGAGAGCACTTTAACTTTCATTGATGATAAAGTGAAGGAGATTGATCTGCTTTCATTTGACAGACATTTCCTTGATGCAGCTGATTCTTGCAAAGCTGACCAAGGAGCATGAAACATGACAGGAATCAGAACCAAAGAGTAACTGAACCTGTTTACATTCTGGGAACTAAAGAGCATGAGAACAAGTCTAGGATCAATTGAAGGAAGTGGAATTCTAAACTGAAAAGATCATGAAAATACCAATGTCAAAATTAATTCAGTAAGCTTTAACTATGCACTAAATTTATTACATTTTTTATTACATTTACTATCACAAGCCATCATTCTTCAATATAGAATGTTTTTTAAATTCAATGTAGAAGATTATTGTTTAGAATGCAAGCATATGTCCTAAGAAACAGATTTGCTTTAATTCTGTCTCTGTCTCATATAAAACTTCACAAATCACTGCAAATTCTTACTGCTTGTACATATATTTTATACAATGCAGCCACTACATACATATACAATGCTGACAACATTAGGCAGACTGTCCTAGAATGTTGTTTTTAAAGGTATCTCAATCAGTAAGAAATTACAGCCTGAATTTAATTTTTTCAGACACAAGTTTCAAAGTAAAGACAGGTGCATTAATAGCATTAGTTCACTCGTTCATGACATGTGACAATATCTGCATGGGCAGCCCAAATTTTGGATAGATTTTACTAGCACAGCAACAATAACACAGAAGGAAACATGAGTAATAAAAGCCACAATAATAAACATTTCAGTTTAACTTTCCTTCTGGGATAACAAGCTCTTGCATGGAGGCAGTGGTTTCTTTTGCCACCTAGTTTACACAGGGAAAAGGGAAACTTTTTACAGACAAAAGGCTAGCAGTTTCAGAAGGTACTTTTCTTTCCTAAAAAACCCTTGAAACCAAAGGAAGTATATTTTTCATTTGTCCTCAGAAGGTGTTAATTAGACATGACTTAACATTTTCAAAACCTTAGCTCAGCTATACTTGCATTGTTATTAATTGGGACTTAAGTGGATGGTGCCTAACTTCTCCATAAATTAGGCTTCTTGCTGGACTATAATTTTGCATTAGTCATGGTTCAAAGGTTTATTAGCATTTCAATTCCTAAAGCATTTACAGAAATACTGATTCATGGTAAAGTTCATTAGAACCATATGGCAATGCATTCATTGGTACTACACTCACTAAAAGTCTTGAATGCATTTAAATTAGGACACTTCAGTAACAAATTGCCTTATATAAAGATGTTTCATATACAAACATCTTTAATAAATGCTAATAGGTTTCTAAACAGTGCCTTATTTACTTCATTCGTCACTGTCTTTGGCAGTCCATGGATCAATATGTTCTTGGCAAAATTGTAATATTAAACTAATATTTTCCCTAGAATCAATAATCCAAAGAATGTCAAATACTTCACTAAAAAGGATTATTCATTGAACAGCATTGAAAGAAACATGGAAAATTCTGATTAAGTGTTAGGAGAAATATTTTTCGCATAAGGTTGGTCAAGCACTGGAATAGGCTGTTTAGAGAGCTTGTGGAATCTTCATCCTTGGAGGAGTCTGAGAATCATCTGGACAACACAAGCCATAGGCAACGTTATCTAACTGGACCAGCTTTGGGCAGCAGGTCAGACCAGATGACCTCTGGAGGTCCGTTACATCTAAGTTATTCTACGATTCCCCAAATGGTGCCAAAGAAGGCACTTCATTTCAGTGTAATTATATTCACTGATGAATGCTACAAGTCATGAAGTTTTAAGCAAATCCTCAGCTGTTAAAATAACAATAAATGCAGCCATTTTCTACTGAAACTATCTTTGAGTAACAGTGGTTATGTCTAATCYATTTTACTGTATTTTTATCAGATAAATGAAGAGCAAAATGTCAGTGYGCAAAAGAAACAAATCTGTGTTGTTATCTATACATGTATAACACGAATCGAGGCAATGGGACCAGCTCCAGACAGCTATTAATTCTGTGTGCCCAGACTCATCAGACATGCTTCAAAGACAAGCTCATCATATGACAATCAGAGATAAGTTCACCCTGTGCAGAGCAGCTAAGGACTCTAGGTCTGTCTAGTTCAGAGAAGAGGAGGCTGAGGGGTAACCTTGTTGCTCTCTACAGCTTCCTGAAGGGGGGAACTGGAGAACGAGGTGCTGACTTCCCTCGTACCTTGTGACAGGATGCGTGGGAATGGTTCAAAGCTGCGTCACGGAAGGCTCAGACTGGTAATTAGGAAGCATATAGAGGGTGGTTAAATGCTGGAACAGACTTCCTAGAGAGGCAGTTGATTCCCAAACCCTGTGTTTAAGAGGCATTTGGACAATGCACTTAGTAAAACACTTTAAGTTTTGGTCAGCCCCGAATTGGTCAGGCAGTTGGACTAGATTATGGTTGTAGTTCCCTTCCACTGGTCCCTTCAAACTAATTCTATTCTATTCTATTCTATTCTATTCTATTCTATTCTATTCTATTCTATTCTATTCCACTCCATTCCATTCCATTCCACTGATTCCATTCTACCCCAGAATCACAGAATAAGCTGAGTTGGAAGGGACCCATAAGGATCATTGAGTCCAATTCCCAGCCCTGTACAGGACAGCCCCAAGAGTCACACCATGTGCCTGAGAGCATTGTCCAAACACTTCTTGAACTCTTGTCAGGCTGGTGCTGTGACCACTTCCCTGGGGAGCCTGTTCCAATGCCGAATCACCCTCTGGGTGATAATATCCAACCTAAGCCACCCCTGACAACTTCAGGCAATTCTCTTGGGTCCTATCACTGGTCACCAGAGAGAAGAGATCAGTGTCTGCCCCTCCTCTTCCCCTCACGAAGAAGTTGTAACAGCAATGAGGTCTCCCCTCAGTCTMCTCTTCTCCAGGCTGAACAGACCAAGTGACCTCAGCCACTCCTCATACCAAAAGGCCCTTCACCATCTTTGTTGCCCTCCTTTGGACACTCTGATAATTTAATATCTTTCCTATTTTGTGGCACTCAAAACTGCTGACTCATATTCAGCTTTCTGTAGACCTGAACTCCCAGGTCCCTTTCCATGGCACTGCTTTCCAGCATCCCATTCCCCAGTCTGTCCACACATCCAGGCTTGCCCCATCCCAGGCGCAGAATTCAGCACTTTTCCTTTGTTGAACTTCCTACGGTTGGTGATTGCACAGCCCCCTRTTTTGTCAAGGTCTCTCTACAGGGCCTCCCTGCCTTTGAGGGAGTCAACAGCTCCTCCCAGTTTTGTAGTGCCTGTGAACTTGCTCAGTATCCCTTCCAGTTGTGTGTCCAAGTCATTTATGAAGATGTTGAAGATCACAGAGGTGAGGATGGAGCCCTGCGGAACCCCACTAGTCACAGGTCCCCAGTCTGATGTCACCCCATTCACTGCAACCCTTTGTGCCTGACTCATGAGCCAGTTGCTCACCCATCACATGATCTGTTTGTCCAGCTGTGTACCGGACATTTTGTCCAGAAGGATCCTGTGAGAGACAGTATTGAAAACTTTACTGAAATCCAAAAAGATTACATCCACTGGCTTCCCTTGATCAACTAGGTGGGTTACCTTGTCTTAAAAGGAAATCAGATTTGGTAAGCAGGACTTTCCCCTCATGAAGCCATGCTGGCATTGYCTTTCAATACCTTTCAATACCTCTGTGCTGGTCTGGACCCCAAGACAACCTCCCAGAGTAATCTTCTCCATAACTTTATCAGACACTCAAGTGAGATTGACAGGCCTGTAGTTTCTGGGGTGCTCCTTATTGCCCTTATTGAAAACCGGGACAACGTTCACCAGCTTCCAGTCAGCTGGGACATCTCCAGATTTCCAAGACCACTCAAAAATCATCGAGAGAGGTTTTGTGGTGACATCAGCATCTCTTTGAGGATCCTTGGATACATCCGATCAGGCCCCATAGATCTGTAGGGATCCAGCTGGAGCAGCAGATCCTGCACATTTTGAGGGACGACTGGGAGTTGATCATTCTTGCAGTCATGGTCCTCCAGTTCAGAGGCTGAGATCCCCTTGGTCCATCATCCGTGTTGAACACAGAGGCAAAGAATGTCCTAACCACCTCTGCCTTGTCCATGTCCCTGTCTGTGAAGTGACCATTCTCATCCTGTTAAGGGCTGATGTTATTCTTACACTGCTTATTGCAATTAATATACTTGAAAAAACTCTTTTTGTTGTCCCCCACAGTTCTGGCAGGTTTAACTCCAGCTGAGCTTTGGCCCATGAATTTTCTCCCTACGGTGGCAAGCATCTTCCCATCTTCCCATGTCATCTGATCTTGCTTCCACTGGGCATACATCTTTCTTTTTTGTCTTATTTCCAAGAGAAGACTTCTGTTCAGCCAAGCTGGCCTTCTGCCTCTTCTGCTTGACTTCTGACATTTGGCAATTGCCTGCTCCGGTGCCCTTAGGAGATGATTAAAAAGTGACCAGCACTGATGGACACCAGCATCTGCAAAAATGTTTTCCCAGGGGACCTTACTTACTAACTCYCTGAGCAGCCTGAAGTCTGCTCTTCTCATGTCCAGAGCTGAGGTTTTGCTGGCACTTTTCCTCCTGTCAACAGAGATTTTAAACTTTCATCAAGACGGCTGCCGATCTCCACTTCACTCATGACATCGACTCTGTTGACAAGCAGTAGATMAAGGAGGGCATCTTTCTGAGTCACCTCCCTTAGGATCTGTTCCATAAAGTTGTCATCCAGGTTTTTAAGAATCTTCTGGCCCAGGCTGTACCAGCTATGTGATGCTCCCAGGTAATTTCTGGCAAGTTGAAGTCCCCCATAAGGACAATGGCAGTCCTTAATATTCTTTTCTCACAAATCCACACATTTAAATAACCCAGTAAAGACAACAGGCTATGCAGCAGCATATCTTTCATAGCCCCTAGGTGTTGACTGAGAGTGAAATTGGTATTTGCATACTCAAAAGCTCAGAAAACAAGCCTTGTACAAAAGTCACACTGTTCGCCAGCCTTCCCTCTCTCTCTGCATTAATATCTACATTTCCTTTTCTCTGCAAAGGCTGTACTGGTTGTAATAGTAACTTTTTATCCCCACACTATTTAAATGTTCAAGATGGTCACTAATTCTCCATGCATAATCCTGTGTCCACATCTTCACTTTCTTAATGGACATCTCTGAACAAGAGAGCACAGGTAGCAGCCAGAAACAGCACTTCACAAAGGATTACTTTGGCTTTATACAACCCATGAAGATTTTCTCAGAATCACCTTATTTCACTAACTTTCTAAATATTAATATCAATGACAATTTAAATTTTAATATTAATATTCATTAAGTATGATGACACAATAGCTCGGGTTTTTTTTGTTTGCTATCTGCAAGCTCAGAAAAAATTCAAGAGCTTAAGTACATCAGATGGCTCTGGAGTCCCCAGATCTTTCTTTAAGGATTTAAAAGMAAGCATAACATAACACACTGATTATCTATTATGTGCAATAGTGACAAAATCGCATTGCCAGTAAGGTCTGCATATGGATTTTCTACATGAAAGCTGAATTTGTATCTTTTTGCAGAAGACTAGAAACAATCAGTAAAATAATGGTACCAAAAAATGTTTACTAAAGTATTTTGCAGTTCTGCAGCCTCCAATCCACTTACACAAATTAACCCAGCAATAACAGCAGATATATGATAAGAGAAGCATTTGGACTATATCATGGACTATATCAAGGTAAAAAAATTCAAAGCAAGATCGCTTTTTCTACTAGCTCACAGTAAGACTCATGTTCTTATTTAAGTAGACTAACCATACAACAACATATCCAGCCATATGAAATGAAATCAAAATTCTTAAGTCCATATACGGACCAATAGACATTTAAAAAAATATTCTTACTAATGTGTATATAGTTTATTTTTCCTTTCATTCTTTATACTAATAAAATGAAACTATCTGTTTCTTACTAGGAAACCTTTGTTATGAATGTTTGCATTCTATTTTGGGGGGATTAAATATGCARTAAAGTTACATCTTTATCCATCTGTCTTTTCAGTTTAAACACCATGGTGTTGCCTGCAGTTAAAAACAATCATAGCAAGAAGAGCAAGTAAAAAAAAACATACCAAATGTCATTAGCATACATTCAGATCACTTGAAGCATATAGAGAATACTGTTTAAATGCCTACCTTAACTATCCCACGGATATGCATTTTTGCTATCATCTCTGCAGTGTAAAGAAACATCAACAGAGTATCAAGAGCAAATGTCACATACTGGAGAGGCGGATAATGCTCGAAGGTCTTTGGAGTGTTCATACATACAGAAATAACACTGATGATGGCACAAATTCGTAGTAAAGAGTGTACCCACTGGAAAAAAAAAAACAAAACAAAAACCGAACACAAGATATTGCAAGATTGCTTTGATGTTCAAAAACACCTCAAATATTTAGCCTCCGTAACTTATCCTGGCACTCTTTTGTAAATGCACGTCTGTGTCCTTTTACATCACGATCCACACATAAAAGGTCTTCACCCAAAAACAAGCACTCCTAAACTACTTATACATATATAGACATATGTATAATTTTATTAGTTAATTTGTGAGGTTGTATAATTCAGAAACCAAGAATTAAGAGCCATGAAACTGAGAACTAGGATTCCATCGTTTCTATTTTGCGGCATTTGTAATTCAATTTCTTTTCAAATGACAACTCATCACATTTATGGGCGGACAATAAATAGAATTACTTGAAGTTATAAATTGGGTGGACAGATTAAATAAAATATCTGTGGAAAATTTTAGTTCAACACTTAGAAGAAATAATTTTTAAATAAATTCACAATTCAAAAAATTAAGTGAGAGGCACAGGACTAAAAGCATCCTTCCAGTTATGAAAAGAATAAATATAAAAAAAATAAATATAAAAGASACTATGTCACAGACAGCTACTTCTTTCAGGATTCATTTTTGTTCCAATCAAGTTTTGTTGCTATAGGAGAACAGTTAATTTCTATTACTACTTAGGACTCAGTCCCACTCCTTACTGCCAGTCAGAGAAGGAGGTGAAAAGCACAACATATCAATACAGAGGTTTAGGGTTGGATTTTTTCCTTTTAAATCAAAACATCATTGAAACATCTTGAAGCCAGACAAATATAATGAATCATAGTTGGTAAGGTCGTACTTATCAAAACAAAAACGAAAAGATACTTCAGCACGAAAAAAATCTTTAAACAAAAACTACTGAAGTATACTTCTCAAAAGTGTTCATCTGGGGAAAAATTCTACACTCATTTACAGTGTATCTCAGACCTTTTGATATCCAGAAGACTTAAGAACAGCCACTGAATTTAATACTCTCTGTTCACTCACTTAAACGTAATGATATTTGACCTGAATTGAATAGCTCTATCATTTGCATACTCTGAGTCCAGATTAACAATTTGGAAGCAGAAGCCACCTGATGAATGATCTCTAATGTTCCTTTAACATCCACTTTGTTTTGAACCTTGTTTCAACTGAAAAAATTAACGTAAGTATTAAAGTGTGGCTGATATAAAACCCGTTCTCTTCCATAGTAAAATTGTCAGTACTACAAACACTAAGCAATATACAACTAGTCCATCAGCAYGACAAGAGAAAAATTATTCCATAAAACAAATTCCTTGTGCATTGTGTGATGAGAAATGTAGGTAAATAACCCATCAAATATTTCTGCAATGACCTCTTGAGTTTATTACAGCAGCCAATATAAACATTCTACTTAAATCATTTACAATACAACACACATATATTAATTAATGCTGAATAGTTTTAGGTGTTAAAACTCAGCAGCAAAGCTGAGGGGACCTGGCATCCTTACTGCAAATGAGATGACGGTTCCCTTAAATGAAAGCAATGCTAACAACAGTTATTATTTCAGCATATTTTACTTCCTGCTTTTAAAAAGTAAAAAATTTATACACTAAGAGAAATGCGAAAATGCCTTCTCTACAAAACCAGAAATCATTCACAATACTAATAAATAATAATTATATATAAATAAATAATTCAATCATAATAACTATATTTACATGGTAAAGACATTTTCTCAATACTGTACAGTCTATTAATAACTCCACTCCTAAAGAAACTGTCCCCAGTTTCAAGTTGCCAGACACTTTTACACCTCTCCTTTTCTCGGGGCAGGTTTTAGGTTAAATGATACCAGAAAAACGAGAGCTGTACTTCAAAATTAACAGCCAAAATACACTTTTACATTCATAAATATTGTAAAAGGAGAGATTTGAAAGTCAAAAGTGCTTACTGCTGTCTACCACTTGAGCAATGAAAAGCTCCTTTTAACATCCTTTTCAAAAGCTCATTTTATGAACTTTTAATTTCAACAAACATTTTAGGAACCAGAGACATTGAAAGGATGGCTGTTTTAAAAGAATCAATCAGATGAACTTGTGGGAAAACATTGCTTAATCATCCCATAATTTTTCAAYAGCCAAAAGAAACAATTTTATTTAATCTTTGACGTTTTTCAAAAAATTAACTGGTACACCAGCAACTATAGTCCAAAATTTGTTTCTGACTAATATCTAATTCAGAATTTTTTGTGGAAGTCATATTTCAACAATACAAGTTACATTTAACTTAAAATTAGTAATTACATAAAGAGATACCTACTGGTTTGTTAATCCATAGAATATCTGCATTGTCTGACAAAGATTCATCGGGACCAAAATCTGTAACTGGCTGGGCTTCCACCCTTGAACTCTGTTTCCTTTTTAGCATCCTGAAGTTAACTTCTCTTATCTATAATCACGAAACCTCCTTGGTGAGAAAAAAACCAGAAAACATTAATTCACTTAAACAATTTTATAATGCATTTTGAACCATTTTATAAACAACCTAAAGCATTTTGTTTTCATGCATACTTCTTTTGTACTTACTGATTAATAGGATATTGATTTTATTAAATATAAATCACGGAYATGACTCGTTAGTTTACAAAAAAATTACACAAAGGTATGCAACACAAACAATTACCAGAAACTCAGCAACACTGACAGAAAATTTGTTCCAATATGCAAAGAATGCTATTGTTATGAACTTCAACACTGAGTAATCATTGGATGGATTTGACCTGGAGCCATTTAATGAAATGGTGACATTTCCATTTATTACACTAGGCTAAGATAAATCCCAACATGCCAAAGGCAAACAGGTGATGTTAAGCAGCCAGTAGATGTTATTTACTGAAATCAGAAGAGCCCTTTTGCTATATACTATTATTAACACATTTTTCTAATACTTTTTTTAATGTTAACAATTATTTATCCAATAGGCAGACAGCTGTCTGTCTGTGGGGCATGCGTTGGCATTTGGAAGGATGGAGGAAAATTTGTCGCTTCCACAAGGTCAGGCCGAGTCTGGACATTCCTGCATGGGTGGCACTGACTGAGCCTTCTGTATGCTCAGCCATGTGAGCCACAACTAGGGGACACACCAAGAGAGCAGAAAGGTGAGCTAGATCTTAGTATTGACTTTCCCACAGACACAATTCATGGATCCCAGAGTCTAAACAAATCCAAACAGATGAGGAAGATACACTCTCCTGAGAAGCAACTGTCTGCCCGTGAAATACAATTCTATTGTTCATGAAATACAACCCCTTAGAGATTTTTTTTCAGYGAAGTGAAGAGGAGGAAGAAAGCAAGATCTTGTGACCTTATTCTGGACCTTTAGTCTGGACCAAGTGTTGTTTGCAGGTGACACTGCCCTGTTACAAACAGAAGTGTATAAAAACAAGTATAAGAATTATAGAATCATTTGAATTCAAAGAAACCTTTGAAAATAATCTAATCCAACTCCCCTGCCATGGGCAGGGACATCTTTCACTAGATCAGGTTGCTGAAAGTCCTGTCCACTTTTCAATGATAGGGCAACCACAACTTCTCTGAACAGCCTGTTCTTGTGTCTCACCACCTTCATTGTAAAGAATTTCTTCCTTATGTCCAATGTAAATCTTCCCTTTTCCAGTTTAAATCTGTTGCTCCCTTGTCCTGTCTCTACAGGCCCTGGTCATTACAGCCCCAAGTATCACAATGACAGCTGCAACATGAATGCAGGAAGCACTGTCCTCGATTAGCTGGAGGCAACAGCAGGCTCAGGACTGCAGAAGTGYCCACGTGCTTGGTCTCAGCTGGCCTTTTCAATCCCATGGGCTGCTGCTTCATGTCCAAACACTATGCGTGCATCCTTGTCTGTCTCTTCTTCCAGCTTTTATGGCAAACGTAAACCCCTAATCTTATTCCAAGTCCTTCAAAGTYTACCCCTGCTCTGTTTTCTCTTTCAGATTCAAGAGGTCAGTTCCTGTCTCTGCAAAAGCAAGTCTTTGAACCATTGGTCTTTGTACAAACCACACAGTAACAGGGCTGAGGTCCTGTACTAATGTTCCTAGCTGGGGGAGCTGACGTTATGTAATAACTGATCTTTTAAAACAAACGGAAATCATATAAAGGCACAAAATGAGGGACAATTTCTGACACCTGTATTCATTTTAAGTGGTCATTCAYAGCAACCTTAGTACAAGTGAAACTCGTAAGCTATCACTAAAAACATGCAAATACTGTAAAATGGATATTATATATTAATAACTCTTCTCTAACAAATGAAGAAAGAAATAATATTCACAGAGATTGTATGCTCTCTCCATGTTCATGCTCAAGCTTCATGCTCCCAATTCTGTCTTGTAAYTGAATTCACTACTTCCTCCTCTTCAGCATTTTTTTTCTGCTTTCTCCTATTTATTTCTCAGCCTAATGTGTTGACCTTTTTTCTCTACTTAGACCAAAGCACAACCAGAAATGCTTCAAGTCTCAGAGATGCTGGTATGCTTTTTGAGGTCATGAAACCTTAAAACTGCTACATTTAGCATAGTGATAAGAAGTTACTGCAATGCCCTGGGAGCTGCATTTCCCAAACCATTAGGAAAAAAACCCACTGCCTAAAATGTTTCTTTTAAGCATGTTCTTTTGGAAATTGTTACTTAAAAGCAAATCACTGAATTAACAAAATAATAATTTTACATTTACTATTTCTGGTAATGGTTATTACTGTGTTCCTAGTAAGCTTTTAAGAAAAGATGTAGCAATAAACAGAGAATTAATAAGATAAGCACAATCAATAATTATGAGAAAAGGTTCAGGATATGAAATACTGATTTTTTTTTAGGCACTAGTGATTTTTTTTTTAATAAATGATGATCTAAATAAAAGGCTACGTCCATTTGGGGAAGAAAGCAAATTACTATCAACGCTYTTTTAGAAAGACTCTGTTGTTTTTATGCTTTTCTGAGTATTGCTTATTTATATGTCTGATGTGTAGGAAGATTAGCCA
The DNA here is from genome assembly GCA_003713295.1 of Parotia lawesii. NCBI lineage: Eukaryota > Metazoa > Chordata > Aves > Passeriformes > Paradisaeidae > Parotia > Parotia lawesii. The sequence continues at coordinate 6,153,016 of RAHM01000012.1, forward strand.
TACCCTTCTAATGAAATTCCCACTTATCCTTTTACCCAGTGCCTCTTTGTTTGTTCGTTCAAGTAATTTTTTAACTGGTCCAGGCACAGAAAATAACATGAACTTTAGTTGTTCATAATAAATGTCCATAAAGGATTCAGTTCACATACTCAGATCACAGAWATCACAGAATATTCTGAGTTGGAAGGGACACAGAAGGATCACCAAGTCCAACTCTTAAGTGAATGGCTCATATGGATATCGAACCCACAACCTTGGCATTACTAGCACCATGCTCTGACCAACTGAGCTAATCAATGTTGTGACTAAAGAGATTAGAATTCTTATTTTTAAGAGGCAGCCTTGAATAAACAAATCGCCATGTACAAAAACCAAATGGAAGGGAGGAAATGTTACAGAATATAAGAATCAGCTTGTTTACTTCTCTACATGAAATGACCAGAAATGCACACAAGAAATTCAGAATGAAGATGACAAGCCAACAATATTTTGGAAATGGTCTTCAGCAAGATTATTCAAAATACAGTATAGTTGCTTCCAAGCTTTTATGCAACTTTTTTTGTTGTTCTCACTACTTTTAGTTTACCAGGGAAGACACACACTTCCATGTGCTGCAGTTTCGGGACTCTGCTATTCATGTAAAGAATTTTAACCCTTGGACTACTAATCCCTTTTGCACTTGTTTCTGCAGGGAGGAACCAGCCGAAGGATGAAGAAAAGGGGAGCTGTGCACGAACTCCTTCCAGCACGTGACAGGCAGTGAGAGGCGCACCAAGCTGTGCTAATGGGGAGGATGTAGCCCTCCCTAACCTTGATACAAATCCACCCCTGCAGCTCCCGCGTTGATTCCGACACACGTCATTAGGTCTTTCTTTGATCACAACCTGTTATTAATGTGAAAGGCTTAATACATTCCCTAGGATGTATTTCTAGCTGCAGTGCTTTTAAGACATACTAGGTGCAGGGCTTTCAGGCAGGAAAATATCATGGAGTTTTGGGGCTACAATCACTTCATATTTCTTTGGAGTACTTTCTTTATAGTAGCAATGAAAATKCACATTGCAGGTGAACCTTTTCAGGGAACAACGTAGTGTCTTTGCTTTTAAATTTCTCYATTTTCAGAAGCAAAGGCAAATTAAAAGGAATAAAACTAAACAGAAAATTACTCATACTCTGAGCCCCTTCAGATCCATTAGGCCAGCCTTTTCTCTTCCTTTCTATCTCTGAACTTGCAGGCATGTCCTGCAAMCTCTACACTTTCTAAGCCACCCCCAACCACTAAATTTGCAGCTTCTGCTGAAATGAAAGTATGCCAGCACAATGGTTGGGGTGAACATAAGACCCATTGTGCACTTGGGAAAAAAGAATCTGAAGAAGGTATCAACCAGTTTGCAACATTCCCACTAAGAGCAAGACACTCCTTCTGATGGAAATAAGCAGCTCCTAAAATAATCAAAATACAAATTTTAAAAAGTAGCCGATCCTCCACAAGATCAAAAGCTGAGAAATCTGAGTCTCATTTATACAGCAAGCTCACTGTATATAGCGTAATCTGCTCAAAAGATCTCTATCACAAAGTCAKGAAAACATGCTTATAAAGGCTCTGGCTGATAAAGAAGGCAGCTGAAAAATGACTTCACAGAAATATAAACAGGAAAATTAAGCAGATATTCCTACCTACAACTTACGGAGAGAGTTCAAAAATCAGACAAATCCTTGGAATCAGCAATGCCTGGCTTCCAACATACTTTTCTCTTGCTGCCTATTGACTTTGTCASCTGAGATCATATGAGCACTGCCTGAAGGTCCTCCCAAGGCAGGCCACCTACAAGCACTCTCTTCAATTCTCCTTTGAAAATGTCAACTCCCCTTCCAACTTTTCCCAGAGCAGGGACACAGAAAGTGGCACATACACTTCAAGACAATAATTACAAATGTGAGAGCTAAAATGGGTGACAGGAAGATGATGTGAAYACCCATAGATATAGCATGATGACAAAACCCCATTTTCATACTATACATTAAAAACRCCCCAAAGTGCAGACTACCTTAAAGAAATTGATTGCTCTTAACTGGAGCGTGCATTACATGGTTATAGGAAAAATATAAGTTCCCATTCTTTCATCTCAACAGCCTTCTCCCTTCCTTCTTTGCAAACTSACGCTATTTATGTATTGCCTGCTCCCTCCATCCACATGCTCTTCCACCCCTGATTTTGGGTACAGGTACAGCTAAATGGCATTTCAGTATTTGTTTTCATGTAGCAAAAATTTGATGTGAGCAAGTTGCACACGCAACAGTATAGATATATTTATTTCAGAAGGGTAAAGACAGAATTCCAGTGGATACAATCACACGGCACATGCTACCACTTATGCTATTAACTCATAACTAATTTCAAGTAAGCGCTTATTTCAGTACTTTTTCTCTCTCTGTGGTATCATTATTGTATCTGATGAAATGTTCTGAAAGATCTTTGTTATTTAAGCATGACATAYTGCTAAAAACTGACCAAATTTTAGTATTTATTAAAAACAAAGCTGGTTCCTCACAAAGAAGGTACACTGAAGGAAATATTCTAAAAATCAGTTACATTCACATTTTCAAATAATTTAGATACAGGTAGGAAAGAACAACTGATGATATCTTGTACTTACTAACTGGATCCCAGGCCAAAGATACCAGGACTGGGGYTCACAACTGAGAAAGGTTTAACAATTGCTTAAGGCTGCAAATATAAGAACATCTAGTCTGAAATCAGACAGGTGTTCAGACTTTAGCTCTTTGCTCGCAATACATTTCCTGTGTCTTGTCTTATTATCAACTCATGACAATGCTCTTGAAGTATTTCTTACATATAATTCTTCCTCTCAGATGTAGCCAAAATAATACTCAGCAAGCAGAATCAAATATCTCATTGCATACAAAGGCAGATCTCTTGTCAGTGAGATACACAGTCTACTGCTACTGTCACATAATGTTGTTCTTTTTACTATAACCTTTCTAACATCTGGAATATACAATTTTGAAGAAACTACACATGCATGTACATGGTGCCATGATGCAGCCACAAATTGAACTTTTTAATTTTAAATAGAATTGCTCAGCTTTTCCACATTTTTTTTTAATTAAGAGATTTGGTTGAGTAAAAAAAAAAAAAGCCAGAACAGCTAAAGATGATTTTTCAAATGATGCTTTTAGACCACACCACGTCACRTTCCACTACACTTGTTTAACATACAAAGTAGAGATACAGGTATTCCAAAGCAACTTATGTAGTAAAGAGAAAGTACAYTCCCACATTCCAAAGTCCCAGGTCCCCATGTATGTGCAAGAACACATCCAAGCATGAAGCAGCTAGTTTCCTGTACAAGTAGCCAGCTTTTGCTTTTCAGTGGAAAACAAGGCACAAGACTGGTGAGCACCACCCATCTCCCCTCAACAGGCTGGTTGTTGGCATGACCGGTCAACATGACAGCTTTCCAAGTCCTACAATTATACTGTCAGAATGGTTGATAAAAMGCTAAAATTTACTGATGACTACTGAATGCACAGTAATTATAGAGAAAACACCAATGGCAATGTATTTCCTTTATGAATACACAGCACAGTTTAACAACTAGTTTACTTCGAAAGTTCACTTTGACTGTGGGCCACCTACCCGCCATTTGCTGACCTAAGAGAGGTCAACTGCAACGTAGTCTATACAAATGAATGTCAGAGCCCATTCTTGACAAAGACATGCAGGAACATCCTTGGAAAGAATCATGCTGGAAAAAAACAGAGAGCAGTGTTCTGGAATTTGCTTTTGCAGCCTAACCCATGTCCAGGTGGAAATTGTGTTTACCCCTTTGTGAAAGTAAGGGGACAGGCAGTACCAGGTCATTGTTTGAGTGGATTCGGGGAGCAACCTATCTTCTATAATGCCCCACATTCAGTAACGTGCTCTGAGTACTGTGGATCAATTTTTCAGGGTTTTAAAGGAAGGAATGAGGGTATCCTTCCCAGAATGATACAGCGGTATCAAGGAAAGGAGCTTCTCTGTAGGCAGACAGCTGACAGCATGCCTGCTTAAGTGGTTATTTTAATGTTTCTGGGATTTTTTTTGTATCATTAATTATATACTAGTGTGCCTAGAACCTTGTATACCCATCTTTTCACAACTTAAATACATAAAAATTAAAATAAACAGTGGTTAAATTCTTTTAGATTCGTTACAATTTTTGCTAAAAAAATATTAAAGAAATTGAAATATTCTAGATCATCTTCCCTTCYCAAATTCTTCCCTTTCTATCCTTTAAGCAAAAATGTTAATGCCTATATATTTTAAACTTGAAGTCCTGAAAACAGAACTATTACTTTTTCTTTTTTATCCTCYTATCTTTCCTTTAAAAGAAATAAATTGACATGCCCTTACTGCAGAGCAGTTCCTAGAAGTTGCAGCCACAACCTCTGGTACTGTAGGTACTGTACCCAAAGGCTTTATTTCGGAAGGAAGAAAAAAAGAAAAGGAAAACTGAGTTCAYAGAATCATAAGCCAGTTCAGGCTGGAAGGACCTCAACTCAACTCTTGTGAGACCCCACCTGGGTTCTCCAGGGGGCCCAGCTCCAAGGCCTGCAACACAAGAAAGACATTGATCTGTTGGAACGAGTCCAGAGGAGGCCACAAAGATGGGCTGGAGCACCTTGCCTATGAAGATAGGCTGAGGGAGTTGGAGCTGCTCAGCCTGGAAAAGAGAAGGCTCCAGGGCAACCTTAGAGCAGCTTTCCAGTACCTACAGTCCCTGGGGAGAGACTTTTCACAACGACATGTAGTGATATGACAAGGGGGAAYGACCTCAAGATAAAGGAGGGTAAGTTTAGATTAGATACTAGAAAGAACTTCTTTACTGTGAGGATGGTGAGGCACAGGAACAGGTTTCCCAGAGAAGCTGTGGATGTCCCATCCCTGTCAGTATTCAAGGCCAAGACGGATGGGGCTTTGAGCAATCTCGTCTAGTGGAAGGTGTYCCTGCCCAAAACAGTGGGRTTGGAACTAAATGATCTTTAAGGTCCTTTCCAACCCAAACCATTCCATGATTCTATAATCTCAGAAGGTCTGCAGACATATTTCGTGCTCAAGCATGACAGCAGTTTACTCAGGTTACTCCAGTCTGGTCTTGAAAACCTCCAGCAAAGGAGGTTTTTTGAGCAACTTGTTTCACTACTTGATTATCCTCACCGTGGAGGCGGAAAAAAAAAAAACGAGAGAGGAAAGATGAAAATATCATAGAAAATAAAGAAAGGAAAAAGAAATTACCTAGTAGAACCAAGACAATTTGCAACTGTAGTCTAGGACTGGTATTTCTCAAAGCAAGGCATTTATCAGTAATTAACCAATCCAAGAAACTTCAATTGAAATAAAAGATGCTATGAAGGTAATGAAAGGGAGAACAGAGAAACGTTGAAAGGGAAAGAAAATATGATTCAACCTGTAACACCCATATTAAGCTGACTTTGCTCTTTATCTCCAAAAGATTTCGTGCTCAAAATTTACAGGAAATCCAACCATGAAAGCATTCTATTAGTAACACAGCAAAAATAATTTTTGAATGCAACACTTCTAGTTTACTCATAAGCACATCAGAAATCTTATTTGTAACAGACTGAACTCCTAAATACCTAGGCAGGTGTGCAGGAAACCCAAATCCCCAGAACTATCAGTTCTATCTCGTCATGAGCTACCTCATGCCTCAAGAAGACATTCTCATCTGTAGAAGTCTTCTAGGGCCAGATCCAGTAGCTCATTACTCCCTACAACACAGTGTGATAGTATTCATCTCCTACTGTGAAGGTTTAAGTCGCAAAATGTCTTTGACTCAATACTTAGGTTTGGATGAATGCCATACACACCTACATAGTGTTCATGGTACCTGCAGTGTCCTAGAGCTAGAAGTAAGYCCAATCAGAGTAAGTTATATTTCCACGTGGTACAGTTTAAATGGGAATGAACTGTGATGGACCACATTTCAGATTAAAATAAAACAGATGCACCAAACAGGAAGACTAAAGCACAAATGACAGGCTGATTGTTACAGTTTTGAAAGTTACCAAGCTCAAACGGTAAAACGAAAAAAAACCAACCAAATTAAAACAAATCCGACTCTTCCTAAAAGTCTGCAAAGGTATATGCATATTCTTGAAGAGAGCTGAAGTCTTCCAGCAACCAGAGAGACCAACTCAAAGAAATGTGAAGTTAAGAAACTTCGGCTTTGTGACTCATGCAGCAGAGCATAGTTCATTGTCAGTATCTATCATTTCTCTGTGGATCACTCAGAGRGCAGGTGGAATGGGGCCGCTGGGGAAGGAAATGAAAACAAAAAAGGACAACGAAATGAACCACGAAATTGACGATGCTTAAGACAAACACAAAATACTCAAACAGCAATTAGTTAGTGTTCTCTCCATCTAAGTATTTKCCTGAATGCAACAATGGTTAACCTACCAAACCATAGCTGACTTAAAAKCCATGTTTGCACGTTAAGGCCATCAGAAACCTTGATCCTTTCTAGAAATATGTCTCTGATTCTACTGGGAGTACTAAAACAAAAAGATGTCAACAACAAAAACATATTAAGCATCTCTCTCTCCATTTGATTAACGAACCCCTGACATTGCACGTTAAAATGATTTAGCCAAGGCCTGGGTACATCGCTCCCTCCAACCACGCCACGCCCGCAACCCCTCCGAACCRGCCGAACGCTCTCCCCAGGCAGAGAGCTCTCCACGGCCACCCCCGTTCCTATCCACAACCACCCCATGAAATGACTGCCCCCCCGAAGAGGCCTGTTCGCCCCACGGCCCCGCTCTGCCTCAGTGACGAGGGCTGCGGACGGCCCCGGGGCGCGGGGGAAGGCCGGCGGCGGCCGGCCCGGAGCGCCCCCTCCCACCGCGGGGGAAGGACGGCCGGGGCGGGCGATGCGGAGGGCGCCGCCGCCCCTTCCCCCCCTGCCGCGGAGCCGGGCGGGCCTCTCGCCGCGCCCGTCCCTTCCCTAGGAGCCGCCGGCGTTCCCGGCACACCCGCGGCGGCCGCCGGCACCGAGGGGCCGGGGAGGGGGGCGGGGAGGCGCGGGGCCCCACCGCGCTCCGAGAGCCAGCCGCGCCCGCCGCCTCCGACCTACCGCCAGCATCTCCCTTCATGGCGCGGTCGGGAGCGGCCCCCGCGGGTGTGCGGGTGTTGCGGTGCTGTGCCAGCCTCGCACGCCGCCCTCCCCGCGATGGATCGGGGCGGCGGGGCCCGCCCGGCGGCGGCCGCGCTCAGTCTCTCGGCAACGGCGGCGGGGGGCGGGCGGGGAGGGAGCAGGTGCGGAGGAGACGGTGCCGGCCGCGCACGGGCGCCTCGGAACAAACAGACCCCCGCCTTGCTCAAGAATCCGGCTGGGGAGAGGTGGCTTAGCGGCCCCGCAGCCGGGGGTGATGCCCGCGGCGGTCCCGTCACGCAAAACGCCCCCACAGCGGCTCGGAACGGAGCTCGCTGCGCCCCGAAACACAGGAGGGGTGCCCGGCACGGGACGGAGCCCGCCGGGCGGTCCCTCGGGCTGAGCCCGCACTGCCCCTCTGCCGACAGCAGCGCGGGCGGAGGCGCCGCTTGCTGCGGCAGTTTTGTAGGGCTTTAGTTTGGGCTTCAGCTTTTTTGTTTGTTGGTTGGTTTGGGGTTTGTTTTTGTTTTTCATTATGCTCTTAAAGTGCTAGGGTAGATTATTTATTTTGGTCAGAAACCCTATTTGTACATCTTAGGGCTTTTTCTACTACTGGTGCACTTCTTTGCCCTACTTCACTGGTGGCATCAGCTGGGTGGTCTGGTTAATTTTCAGATTACTGAAGAGCCATGTAAAAGTGCACTCTTGAGCTCCACAGTGAAGTAAATTCATAAMATATTTTCACTTGTTGGGCTAGATTATCGTAGAGGTCTTTTCCAGCCTAAATGACTCAATGAAAGAGATACCACAATTAAACAGAAAAAGAAATACTTGGAAAATTGTTTCTGTAAATCAAGCTGACATGTTCCAATCTGTATTTTTATCTTCTTGAACAAAGAAAAAATTAGTAAAGTTGTGTAAAATTTATGTTTAAATGAACCTGGATTATGAGGAATAATGTGAGCCTATAACTTTCTGGAGATATGGTAAAGATATGGAATAGGATTCAAAAGACAAAGCCCTTAGCAAAATACCCCAGAAAGCTGAAGGAAAGTGCATGGCGTAACTTGTATTAGGCTTCTTTAAATTATATCTATTTGATGCTGGCAACCAAAACTAATGAAAAATTTGATGCTGGCAAACCAAAACTCCAGTTRGGGAGCTGGCCTCAGAATTACAGATGCAGTCCTGCCAGCGCTACTTACATGTACTACCAGCATTAGCAATTCCAGTAAATTTAAGCACCTAATTTTAGTGTTTGCAGTTTTTGGTAGCAGTCAGCTGATGTTTCATGAGAAAAAATTTGAAAAGCAAAACAATTTAAGAATAAATGTGCTGACAAATAATACTCTCCCATTTTGTCTTTTCCTCCCCACTTACATTTCATTACTTGGAAAAAGTTGCTAGGCAGCATTATGCTGTTGGTGGTAGCATCTCATAAATGAAAACTGACAGTTGCAAACAGTGAAACATTGCAGCTATATCTAAACAAAAGAAATCAACATTTGCCAGCAGATGTGACTTTGTGTGGCATTTTTTCTATGGATATACTGGCCTCTGAAAAATAATTCTCGATAGAACAATTTTCCAGTTGGAAGAGACCTCAGGAAGCCATCTGGTCTGACTGGTCTGCTGAAACCAGGCTCAGAGATGAGATCACACCAGCTTGCTTAGGGYTTTATCCGGTTGGTCTTGAAAACCTCCCAAGACAGAGACTGCACAGCCTCCCYGCTAAGCCTGTTTCAGTACTGGACTGACCTCGTGCTGAAAGATTTTTTCCTGACATGCACTTGGACCCTTCCTAGTCTGCTCTCTCCCCTCCTGCAATGCAGCCTTGGGAATAGCCCAGCTTTGTCCTCTTGACAGCTTCCTCACAGAGCCTGGCATACTGCTCCTAGGTGCCCCCAAAGCCATCTCTTCTCCGGGCTGAAAAAGCCAAGCTCCTTCAGCCTCTCCTCATGGAGCAAGTGCTCCAGCTCCAACCGCCTTGGTGTCCTGCCACTGAATTCACATATTGGCACCTGTCATGTGTTGGAGGGGGGTTCAAAATTTGCTACAGTAATTTAGATACTGTTCAATAAGTTCCCAAAAAGAGAGGATTCATTTCCTTACCTGTGGTTTGTATTACAGAATACGTATTATGTATTTCGCGCTTCTCCTTTTACCTGGTGTCATATTTGGCAACATACTGTTACTACCTGCTCTTACTCTGTGAACCACAAGCTGCTAATGGGGACCCACACTTTCAGCAGAAGACTGGAATCTCTTTGACAGCCTGTCTGTGAGCACAACTTGCATCAGATGATGCTAATGCTGGAAGAAGCGTTTAGCCCTTGATACCCTGATGTACCTGCCTGTGTGCAAAGGCAAAACCGGAATCTTCCATTCATAGAATTGTGCAGATGGTGAAGGTCTCCTGTTTGCAAGAAAAAGCCCTTTCTTGCTTTGCTATTTGACCACAAATTTACTTTCAGATCTGGCATGTGAAAAGCAATTATGAACATTTTAGAATTTGAGTGGTGTATAGCAGGTGTGTGAGGATAAAATGGAAAACTTAGGTATCTATAAAATTGCTGATRTAATTTTGCAAAGAACCTATTAGTCCTTTGAAGCCTGTAACAATGTTTAATATTTAGGGCTGAAGTCTGTTTTAATTCTGATTTAGAAAATTCACACTGGCCTAAGAAACAAGCCATAAACATACAGATAAGGACAGAATTCGGGAGTTAATCTTACAATGTTACTTTACGGTAATGTTAAATAGGTCAAAAGAAAAGAGATTTCTTAGTAAAGGTTTACCTCTAATCTCTACAAATCAAGACCAGATAAAGGAATTTCCTTATTCATCCTTCAAACTTCAACATGTTTGAAATTGGCTGTGGCAAAACGTCCATTCCAAAGAAAATTTTGGAAAATTCCAGAAGATTTGTACTGGGAATTCAAGGGGAGAAGTCTCAACCTTACCTATAACTTTAATTTCTGTAACATGATCTGCAAACACAGTAAGATCTTCCTGGATAAAAGGTAATTAAGAAACCAAAGTTTCCTAGACCCGCTCACTCAGTAAGTCCTGGAAAAAAAGGGGAATTCAAAGCATCTATTTATTTTACATGTTTCCTTACAGAATTTGGACAGCCCTCAAGCCCTGGTTTTACTTCTGAATTTATTTGAACTTTATTTGCTCTCTTGTCCTTACTTTCCCTAAGCATCTCTTAAGGAGTTGAAGAGTAATGTAAACAAATTTTGAAAACATCCCAAGGAGCTGAGCTTATTGGGATTGCCATTGTTGGAATTTGATTTACCACTTATGAAAGAACGCAGTGCTTGATCAGATTTCAGATAGTCTGTAATGACTAAAAGAATTCATGAAATATTCATTTTGAAATTATGCTTGAGCTTTTAAAAAAGGTCACAAAATATCATTTAGCAATTCAGCATTAAGCTTCAGACCCAAAGGAAGATTTAATCATTTTGGCATAGGATACAAGTCAAAAACTGCTGAATTTCTGCCTGTTGCTCTTTAGCCTCAGAGTGTCCAAGTCCTTAGTCATCTTAATGGTGGTTACCACAAAGTTCTCCTATAGTCTGAAGTCCTGCACTAYGCATGCTGAGAAGCACCTCGATATTATTGGGGTCCCACGTGAATCAGATGAGCTGAGCAGCCCAGTTTGCTTCCACCTGCCTGCTCTTTATGTCTCTGGCTAGGGGTAGTTTCACTCAGAAGCAGGTAACCATAACAGAAATGGTCACGGAGCAACAGCAGACTAATGACAGCAAGAGAAACTCAGTAAACGTTCATGAGTATCTTTGATTGGGGTGGGTTAAAAACTGTCATTCTTGAGTGTCCGTGACCTGTGTCAACATTGATGCACCAGAATAAAGGACATGGAGTATGGTTTTCTTAATTTCACACCTTAAGGAGAGTCCCAAGTCTGCAACTAACTGTGTGTACAATTAGTTTGCTTTCAGTAGGTACTGAGTTCTCAGAAGAAGGGCAATAGTCGTGTTTCCCAACACTTCCTTTTTTTTAAATTTCTGTCTCTCCTTCATTTTTGGTTTAACAGCAAGCAGTGCAAGACAGAGCATTGAAAACATACAAGATGGTTGCTGTTGCCCTGGAGAATCTGGTGTGCATGTGATCAGTTTAGGCACTCAACCTGAGTTACTGCTCTTTTGCCCTTAAGAGGTCAGCAGCATCTATTTAATTTGCTATCCTTAGAAACAGCTCTTCGGTCAAAATGATGAGAATGATCCTTCATTGTAACTTATTCAGGTAACTAGTTAAAAAGATCACAAATAAAATAGTATTTCTCACTACTTTTGATTTTTCAAGATTCCCAGCATCACAAAACATTGTTCCTTTGAGAAATAAGGCACAAATTGACCTCAAAGTAATAATTTATGGTGAAAAATTACATGCCTTTTATTTCCTTTCTTGGGGTCTTAAATGACACTGTTAGCTTGTCTTRTAACAGAGCTTTATTTGCTTTCTGAAATAAGTGCTAAACAGTTAAGAATGCAGTAGATTTGATTTTAAAATGCACTATTGTTGCTGGCATTCTGAGCTTTCTTGCAAGATCATGCTTAAATATCTTCTTCTTCCTTAAGGCCTCTGTGAAAGCAGGGTATTATTGCTGTTCAGGGGAATTCACTGAACAAACAAAAGACCTACCAGCTATTTAAAGTTTCAACTGAGGCATGAAGGGGTAAGCTAAGGTTTTACACTAGAGTATAACACAATAACATCTTGATTAATGTTGGCCTATGAACYATTTGGGTAGCTTATATTCTCTACTATTCAGGCCAGCAGCATTCAGACCAGCTCAGCTTTTATCTTGTTCTAACCTTGATCCAAAAGCTATTTGTATTCCCTGTGTGATACCCTCAGCTGTCCCAGATTCCATGTCATGTCAGCAAAATTAACACAAGGTTTTCAGTTCTGCCCAGCTCTGGTGTACTCTGTCTCCTGCTCCCTTCCAGGGATGGCACTGACCAGCACAGCTATGACTCTCGACAGCTGCATGCATTTCTGAACTGTTCAGTTTAGACAGATTTTAGTTAACTCCATCAAGTACTTTGCTTCATGGTTGTGAAAGTGGTTTGTCATAGATCTTTACAGCCATCTAATGTAGTGATAGTATATCCTGGTCAGAAGAATCACTGGACACTTACAATTCTCCTCCTTCCACATTTTATGGAGGAACAATAACTTGTTTGATATGTGGGATTTTCAAATTCTGGTTAATTTTAGAAATTGTGGTATAACTGAATGTGTCAGCATTTGAATGCCTCAGTCTCCACTCTTACAAACYCATGCTGTTACTAAAACGGCTTCAGTGGAAACCCGGGAGGAATATTTGACAGATTTTGATGGTTTYCATTTTTTTTTAAGCTTAGACTGCTCACTGTATGTGCATTTTGATTTGTTTTAGTAAGGAAAAAATCCTTAAAAATGGTATGGAATGTGTTTTGCACACCCGATGGCTTTATTAAAGTGACAACAAAATTAAAATGTTCACTAGGAGGCTGTAATAAAGGAGTAGGCAAAGTCCATCTGCCTCCCCAAGCCAAATCAAACCTTGTTCAATGGCACATTATGCCATCAGAGTCATAGAATCATGGAATATTTGAGGTTGGGAAGGATCTCTGGAGATGGTCTAGTCTAACCCGCCTGCTCAGAGCGGGATAGCCTAGAGCATGTTGCCCAAACCCTGTCCAGATGACTTTTGAATATGTCCAAGGGTGAAGATTCCACAACATTGCTGGGCATTCTGCTCCGGCATTAGACCAGTCGTATGGTAAAAAAGCTATTTCTTGGTTTTTTGCCTTATTTTAAAAATACTATTCTTATTTGATTTATTATAAAAAACAGTTCTGGCAAAGTTAAAATTAAGATATTGCTTTCCTTTAAAAAATTTTTTTAAATCACTGCCTTTGAATTATCTCATCTCCCCCCTGGCCTGAAACTTTGTTTTCACACAGTTCAGAAGACTACGAAACCACAAAAATAACCTTTACCAGTTTGGATAGGAAATTACCCTACTGGTTCCTCTACTGGTCAATAAAATTGCAGGGAAAAGGTTTATCCCAATCTCTGACCATACCTAATCCTGCAAAATTTTATCAAGAACAATGATGGGAAAAACTTAAAAAATGAGATTCAAGTGTAAGTGTGCTTAACAGCACTTATTTTTTTTGATTCTGTGTCTTTATTTGAAATAATTTTGTATCTCACAAGTATTATTTAAACCTAGTGCCTACTTTTGAAAAGGCTGTTTACTGTTAGAAGCTTACTATTAGAAGCTTCTCCTCCTCATCAGCAATATGTTTACTTTCTCTTTTCTACCTTTACTCTGCCAGCAGTGGCATTACCACTTGTAAACTATACATTTATCAAGCAGCTACAAGTCTAGAGCCTTAGTCTGAAACTCCAATACATAGGAAAAGTAGCATTTTTCCTATGTCTTGGAGCACTGTGCTTCGTGTAGGTATATGTTATCCAGCAGAGAACAAAGTTCCTTAGGGTTGTGTACAGGAGTGGCTGAATAGAAGGGAGCAGTTCTCAAGGCAGCATGTCGGGTTCTCATTTAGAAGGAGACTGACTCCTTTTAAATTGAATTTACAGTCTGTGTGGAAGCCAATTAGCTCTTGAATACATACACATCATGTGTATACATGTATATTTATATACGTGTATATACATGCATGCATATAAACATTCTAGGCTTAAATGATTAAATAATAAATCTGAGCAAAGGTTAAAATCCATTAAGGGAGCACTGAGATATTGTATTAGAGACATGTACACATGGAAGCATTTATTAAATTTAAGCTCTGGGTGCACATTTCAAATACTTCACCCTTGGACTATGTGAGTATGCCTTCTCCAAATTCAAAAGGTCCACAGCCAAAAGGTGGGTATTTCTTCAAAACATGACAGATGTAATTAAATAAAAAGTAAGACAGTGATAAGGTCATCATATCATGATGAATGTCTTCTCCTCGCACATTTGGAGTTACAGTTTGTAGGCTGCTTTAAAGTCTTCTGAATACCTGTCAGCACCAGTCTGCTCAGGGAAAAAGGAGGAAGATGAACAGATGGCAACCTTTAAATTTGTGGATTAAAGATAAATTTAGTGCTAAAAGGGAATTACCACTGTTTAAAATGCAAAGCTTTCTATTTATTCTACTCTAAATTGAGACTTCAGGCAGTACAATTTCTGACAATCACATTGTTCTTAAGAGTGCTCCTTTCTGTAATTTAAGGGGTTTTAATTTTTTTTTTTTTTACTGTAGCATGATAAATACATTTGAAAAACTATCACACAGATATAACACATAGTGCTGCATTTAGCATGGACTTCAAAGTTCAAGGACTGTCAGAAATAAATGCCTGCCAGTATTACTTCCCTTTTCACTAGATCCATCAAAGTAAGTCAGATGCATGGGGTTAGCAGGACTGTAAACATTCACAAGACTGAAGCCAACAGATCACTCAATACAGGATTTTTATGATCTGTGTTGCTCGAGAAAATATTTTAATGCATTTGCAATATGAAATATACTATAAAGGGCATCAAAACTGATAAAAAATAGATACAGTATGCAACAGCTGTATATGGGGTTTTTAGATTTTTTTATATCCTAATTCTGCTTGTTTGTACTTTAGGGTAAAATTGTGTATCATAAAGAAGGTAGTACACTATGAGTAGACAGTGAACTTTTGCACTTCACAACTTCAAGATAACTTACTCAAATATGACAAAAGTCTTGTGTTTTAATAGTCCATTGGAATGTTTGGGTTGAACCTGTATATCTTCAGGGAATAAGAATGTATTTTTACAAATATGCTAGAGCAGACTTTGTCCAGTCTCTTGTGTTTCGATGAAATTTTATTCTCCACCAGAGTGGGTACTTGACTGAAAACAGGCCCCAAACTAGACTTTAAAGGTTCTTTTGTCATCTATACGACCAGCAGAACAAAGTCAAATGCTTGATGCTTTTTTTTTTTTTTTTGCAGGAAGGTAGTTAGCACAACTAGTTATGTTAGCAGGAATGCTGTGAATTGTACCCTTGAGTTCACTGTGTAAAATGTAAGACACCCACTTAAACTCATAGGAAAGGCAGCCTCTGAGTCAGAGAATTTTAACTAGATCTTAAAATGTTTTCTGAAACAGTATAATCTGTGGTATATTAGATATTTAATATGAAATTAAAACAAGAGTTTTTCATTCTGAGAAAGCTGCTGAGGGCTTTAATCTCCAGTACAGGCTTCAGAACCAGTGAAAGCTTCTGTCAGCTGCCTGCTTTAAAAATGCATATGTGTGTGTGTAGACTAGGACACCTATAACTTACCATCTTTTGTGGTCAAAGTTTGTTTCTTTAAGAGCTTTCCATCCCAGGGAGGTATCAGGCAATCAGCAATTTCCCAGGACAGCCAGAGGGATCAAAAACTTTTCCACAGCATAAAGAACTGCACGTGGCCATATCTGCCAAAGCGGATTCATTTGGAGAGACTATCCTTCCTTTTAGCTTAGTTTTAAAGCAATTCAAAAAATCTCYCGCTGCTGTGATGAAGTACTGGACTGTGTTTTAATAAGGCATTAGGAAATGGCTAACTAATAATACTTTGAATGTACGGTCAGTCATGCTGGTGTAGGTTGGCAGCCTGCAGTGTCGCACGGTGCAGTGACGTGAGCAGGTGACCTCAGGGGAAGGAGGGAAGGGATGGACCTGGGGAGGCAGGCGCCAGCAGGGAGGTGCTCCAGCAGTCAGGCAGGGATGCTGCAGCTGGGGAGCGCTGGTCCTGTCTCCTCGGCGGTACGAGTTTCACCGATTATCCCAAGCAGCCATCCGTCAAAGGATAGGGGGATGCACATACCTCAAATATTTACGGTGCCTGTACTTTGAGAATGAGACAGTTCGTTCACATCTGTGAACGGGCCACTTTTAAAACATCAAAATAAACCATCTGGCTGCGCAACTGTTTCTAATTACTTCCCTGCCTAGACTGTAAACTTCGGGGTTTGGCACCGGCCTCCTTCCCAGAGTGCTGCCCAAATCCCGCTCCCAGGCAGCTAATCAGAGCCACTGCAGCACGGGGGGAGAGCGCCGGAGCCGGGTTTGTCCAGCTCGCGGCTCTCTGCGTGCCTGGCGGGTCTGTCCGGCTGTCTGTCCGGCTGTCTGTCCGCCCGTGTGCAGGAGCGCTCCAGGCGCGGCTCAGCACGGCTCGCACCATGCTCGCACAGGGGCTGCTGGGGCTGGTGCTGCTGCTGCTGCTGGGCCCCGCGCTGCCGGCCGGGACCCCGGCCCTGCGGTAAGTGTGGCTCTCAGGTCTCACGGCGGGTTGCGACTGATTGTGAGGTGCCAGGAGCGTGGAAGCTGGGGTTGCGGAGGGAGCAGCGGAGCAGGTTGTTGGCTCTTCCTCTGCCTGCTTAAAAGTGACAGTGAAGGAAGCGCTCTGGGTCACTGGGAACCTCAATAGGTAGGAGCCTGTGCAGACTGCAGTTATTTGCAATGATGTATTTGATGCCCAAGATGCACACTTTGAAAGCAGTGAAGGAGGAAGAGCTGGATAGTGATGACTCTTTACACCCAAACCTCTAATTTCTGCTGCCTGAGTGGAGCAGGCACCTAACCACAGAGCCCTGCTTGTTGCTGCACTTTGGTGCAGTGGCACAGCGAGGCACACTGTCCTTCGCTCTCCACCTCCACCAGCCAGCGCACACTGGCTCCTAGAGCCAGCAGCTCCTTTGCTCCAGAGCCTGGCAAAATCTGCTATCTGAGAAGGGCAGGTTCTGCTCATCCRCATCTTTGGTATTCCTTAGTGTTGTGAAGACCTATTTTTGGCCTGAGCAGTCCTTTGTTCTTTTTTCCTATGATTCAGCTCCTGATGAGACAAAGCGTGATTTTTCTTGAGTATGTCCTGAAAGTCCTGGTCTCCACGTGCTCCAGTGCATGGTACAATTGCATGGCAGAGCTGCAAATCCACAGATTTAGCACTGGATTCTTCTGGCTTTACTAAAACCACAGCCACAAACTACACTGTTGCATGGAAAGCTGTGATTACTTTGGTTTCCTTTTCCATTGAAGGCATGGATCATATATGTCTGACAACCAGAAGGATTACTTTGGCAAGCATATTTTATTAGAATCAACCATAAGTTTGCTTTATGATATATATTCCTGTTATGCTACCCAGATGTTTGGATGTATATGGTGTCTCTAAACTTTTTGAATCAATTAAGATCAAAATGTTTCATGATAGATAATCAAACTATACGTGTCTATGCATATATACCAGATATGCCTGATGAGAAAGYAGATGAGCCCAATGTAGTTAAAAAGGTAAGTAAAATAAAGTATAAGCATTCCTGCAGGTAGCAATGAGATTTCTGACGAAAATTAAGAAAATTGGGTAATTTGAGGCAAGTAGTAATTTGCAACCATAACTGAAGAGGTGGTAAGAACAATATTCTGGGTATTGGCTGAAGCCAGTGGAAGGAGGGTGGTTTCCCATGAGCTAAGCTCTCGTGGGCTCTGAGCTGCAGCCCCTGGCTTTGACCGCAGCTTATTCTGTTTGCTGTCCCCCACAGGAGCGGTTTGGGTATTCCTGCTTCCTGCCGGCTGTCCCAGGCTGAGTCGGAGCTCAGGTGCCGCGTCCCAGGGGGGAAGCTGTGCAATGACAGAGGCAGATGTGAGTGTGGAGTCTGCATCTGCCAAGTGACTGAGTCTGGCAAATACTACGGCCCGCTCTGCGAGTGCCACGACTGGGTGTGCGAGACCTACGATGGGAAAATCTGCGCAGGTAAGGAAGCCCTGATGATGACAGAATCTTAGAAAATTAGGAGTGTATGTTAAAACCAGAGTTATGTTTGGAACACAGCACACTGAAACAGTAGAGATGATTATGTGTGGGTCCCTGAATCATGACTCTAAATGGAATTGTGGGCACATCCAAAGATTTTTCCAGATTAAAGGATACGTGTTACAGGCACTGTGTCTGCCATTAAATGGGACTTAGCCTAGAGCAAGATTCATCTGCATCAGGGGCAAAAGCAGGAGTTTCTTTGGGTTGGAGGCTCTGCAAACTGTATTTTAATTCTAATACAGTATGCAATATTGCTCACATTTTTATATTTTGTTTTCATTTGAACTGCTTGCCTAATAATGGCTTATGGTATCTACCCACACTTTAAGCTATTTCCAAACAATCAATTTTGAGGGCATATAAATATGAAAACTTTGTTTTTCTCTAAGTAATGATGATGCTTTCCAAATAAAGACTTAAACCAATGTAATTGTATTGTGGTTTCAGGGATTTCCCGACTGACACTGTATTCTTTAATAACATACATTTCTGGGACAGAATTTAGTCCCTGCCAGTTGTTGGAACATGTTGCTTGGTTTACATCTAAACATTATCTCTCTTTCATCTTTCCAGCTGTCTTTACTTAAGTTTCTGGGTTATTTCGGTCAGATTTTCATCTTTATTTTTTTTTTTTTTTTTTTAAGCAGCTTAGAATAGGATTTTAGAAAAAAGCAGAGAGAAGAAATACCATCACATTCCTAAGGGGATTCAGCTTGGAGCTTGATGAAAGGAGCCAGAAGGGTACTTCATTTCTAGTATCCCTGCTTCAACAGCTTTACCAGATTCACAGAAACGTGTCATCTTTTCAGGCCAAAACCTGCAATTAGGTCAATGGGAATGTTACAGGAATTCTTCTAGTAAGAGGACAATACAAATGCATTCCAGCAGTTGGTTTGGCAAATTATGTAGGAAAAAAGAGCAAACTTATTTTAGCAACAATTTATCCAGGAAGTCCAGTAATAACATKAAATGATCAAGAATGGGATTATGAGAAAAAGATTCATATTTGGCACCTATGACTTTGGAGAGAAACTGATTTATAGACTCTGCAGCCTTAATGCAGTGTTAAATCCCCCTACAGAAGAAATATCATAGCATTTCAGTGCTTTCCTGCCCCAAACATGAATTTTTTGATTGGTAGTGTGATTTCAAAGTGCTTGCTGTTGTTGCTGGGTTAATTGCATAAAGGGAAACTGAAAGCTCCTTCAATTTTAATATTCTGCTGTAAATTCCACCATCATGTTCCTGTTAATGTTATGAACAGTGGCTGCAAGTTTTGTCAGTGCTTTGGTGGTAAAGGGTGCTGACAGAATAAACAGAGCCAAGACATCTCTTAACAATATTTAGCTTTTGGGTAGCACTTCATGCAGCAGTTCAAAGAYGTGAATGCTAAGTGATTAAATGTATTTTAAAAACCRATTTTCTGTACTTGTCACTTTGTCACTCCTAGCTGGAGTATTGAAGCTGCTTTACCACTGAGATGTGAAATAATTTGAATTCTCTCTTCTGGAAAGAAAAAAAGTAGTAAAAAATTCAGTACAAAGTCCTGGGGAGGGAAATAACTGTGAAGGGTGCAGGAGTTTTGCTTGCTTCGTTTGGGTTTTTCAACAGTTGTGCTGAAAGTCCAGCTGACTTTGTTGCAGTCCAGGGCTGCCCAGCACTGCAGGAGAGCAGCCCCAGGTAACTCTTTTGGGGCTGGGATCCAGGTGGTGAAACATTTCCTTTCAGGCTGTGCTTGTTGCCCTCTTCATTTTGCCTCCATGTTTTTAGTCACTGATATTGTGTGTATGAGGGAGGAAGGGAGCGTAGAAAAGAAGGTCAGATCTAGGATAACYGGCGGGAGACTGGACCTTATGTTGTGTGAATAATATTTTCCCCTACCCAACTATTCAGTGAACTGCATCCACTGATGTTTCTTAACATTACATCAGCAGGCTGATTTCCAGTGTATGACRTATTTCCCTTTCTTTGCATTTTTGGGCCCATTTTTTCACTAATGATGAAATTGTGTTTCCTCTAAGTGAATAGTCAAAATGTCTTACTGCAGTTCCATTTCTGKTTCCTGCTTTGTTTTTCATGTTTTTTTTTTGACATTTGCTGTCCCGTTTCATTGCGGATCTCTCCTGATACAACAACAATGGCTGCTGACTGGTACCACATGGAGAACTTCTAAACACTCTTTCAATATCCCTCTAGAAAGCTCTGGTATTTSAGGCTAGCTCTGCTTAAAACAAGCTACTTTTCAAGCTGCCAGAGTGATTCCTTTTTCAAGTGACTGATGTCTAACCACCAATGATGTTCATATTCAGAGATGGACAGGCAGAGTTGTTTGAGTCACGAATGCCAAAGATAGCTGTGTTTCCCTGCCASTCAGTTCAGACATACCTCCACTTCCCTTGCCTGTCCCAAGCTAAACAAAAGATTTAGTTGCTCAATATGCAGCTCATTATCTTAAAGGCACTTTCTGTGTCAGATCCACTTTCTGGACCAGTTGTTGAACAGTCATATTCTGGAGAGAGAAGGCCTGAAGGTAAAGAAAATGTCAGATGTCCATCTGATTGATTTGCTTTTTCTAATAAGCCTTGTATAAAAATGGGAAAGAGATTATGCCATRAGTAATAAAGAAGAGCAGATGTAAATGTTTCTGTCCTTTTGCTCTCCCTTGACACTTTTTTGCTGTATTTCCCTCCCATTATGTTTCCAGGTGCTTTAGAGGGGGTTCCAATAAATTTTTTGCCTTTTATCCCACTGGGGTTGATAAAGTAAGAGGTGATCCCTAATGGAGTCAGAAACAAAGAAGAGAGAAACCAAATACTGTGGTCTGAATCACTGAGTCTCCTGTCCTCCTCAGTGGTCTTTTTATCTGCCTGATGTATCATGGGGTGTAGAGGAAATCGAGTAGATACTGTCATTCTCTGCAATGTCATCTTTATTTTATCTTTTTGTTGCTGATCTTCAAGGAGATGAGCTGAGAGGAGGAAGACTGAATCAAACAACCAAATCCCCAAAGGATTTATGCTTCATTCAGAGCAGACAATATATTTGTTGCTGTTTATTTGCAGGTAGTAGTTCTGACCTCAGACAGTTGCTTATTGCCTCAGGCTTTCTTAGCATAGGTAGAGCCYATGTTGTGTGCAAGGGAAAGTAGAATACAGAACTAATTCCTGTCACATCACTGCTTGATACCTATTTCTCTGTGGGTTTTTTTGCAGTATAGTGGAAAATCAGTGAATTCTCTTTTTGGTTTTTTTTTTTTTTGGTTTGGTTTGGGTTTTTGGGGGGTTTTTTGGTATTTTTTTCCTTGATTTTTTTGTTTGTTTGTTTGTTTGTTTGTTTTTTGTTGTTTGTTTGGGGTTTTTTGTTTGGGGTTTTTTCAGGTTTTTTGGGGGGTTTTTTGTTTGTTTGTCTGGGGGGTTTTCTTGGGTTTGGATTTCTTTGTTTGTTTGGTTTGGGTTTTTTGTTTAATCTTTTTTACTGAGTCTGTGGTTAATGAAGATAGAAAAACTAAACTAAGCATAGGCTTCCTTGGCCAACTGAAGTGGGAACACTTTAGGTGTTCTTAGAGAATGGACCRCGGGAACTGCCAGCTGGGTCATGTGACAGGATGATTGCACTGCTTGTAGTTGGTGAGATCAAAAGACAAATAAAATTCAATGACGARATAGGCAGCAACATATAAGGAAGGTTTGTCTTTGCTCAGAACTATATTCTTTATCTTTGGTTATTTTCATAGTTATTAAGATTTTATAAGCCATTTTTCTTGCAAACTGAACATCTACTTACATCTTACACCTTACATCTACTGAAAAATGGTGGCACAGTGTGATTTTCCATAAGCAGTTGCTGTGGAACTTTAATTGCTGCTTTTCAGGCCAGTGAAAGATTTTTCTGTTTCTTTCTCCAAAGCTGTGGTTGCTGTGGGTGCTGTACCTATTTTAAGACTAGTTCAACAATATAATGTCAGTGTTAGTTGTAGGTTTTCACAGCCAGAAGTGTTATCATACACAACATGAAGGGCAAAAGGATATAAGTGCCATTATTTTCCGATCTGTAAGGTTTTAAACTATGCAGAGAACACAAGTGAAAAATTGAAGTGACAAGGAGTAGATGTAGAAATAACAAGATAAATCCAGATTAAAGTGTTGATGTAATACTGTGTATCCAGTTGAGTTTATTGAATGTATGGTCCTATATACCAGTTTGAGAGAGATAGGAATTTGAAAATGGAATTTGGAGGACATTTTGAGCTGTGCTCTTTGCACAGAAGCTGAATAGTGTCTTTAGGCAGAGCTATCGGAGTTGAGTTGGAAAGGCTCTAACAACTGTGCTTTTGTATTCATACTGAAGGGAGGTCTGGCATGCTGATTGTTCATTGAGCAGCATTTCTTGCTAAAAGTGTGAAGGAAAGTCAGCCTGTGGCCTGCATTGATTGCCATTTGATCCAAAGTGAAATTCAAAGCCCTGGATTTTGAGAACAGGTGTAAGCCTCTTTGTCAGAGGCCATGTTTGCAAAGATCCAGCTGTGGCACATGTGGCCATTGGAGACAGAGCCTCCTAAAAAGACCAAGTTAAAAACAGGGCAGGAGGCTACTGATGAAAATGGAGGTGGCAGTTCTGCTCTGACCTAGTTTGCTTTAGTCCGGATTTCAGAACTTGGCATTTTGTGCCATTTCCTCCTGGAGCAGGGGTGTGTAGGTGTGATAATAGCATCCATATTCACCTCAAGACAGGTTCCTCAGGTTCTAGTAGAAGTGAAACTGTGATAGCATAGACCTCATTGCAGGTTCATTGCCTTGCTAAGTGCTCGAGGTGCTGGCAGACTTAAAAAGCACAAGCTAAAGCCTGTATTATTCTCAGCTTTATGATGTTGGTACCTGATCTAGGTGAAATCAAGCAGCCTTTGATACATTGACAATTACTGTACACAAACAATTTTTCCAAATGCAGTGTGTGTGTTCGTAGCAGTGGTGAGTGAGGCAGGAAGAACCTTAGACACAAAAACTGCAGGGGAGATTAATGGAAGGGAAGCATTTTAAAAGTAACTTATTAAGTGATACATCCCTTAGTTGCTTAGCCCTCATTTTGAGCACCTTTATCTGTAGGTACTACTGACAGGAAATAGGTGCTAGTTTAAAAAGTAAAAATAAGTGTGCTGGGCATATGGAAGCAAAAGGCTTTTACAGCACCTATCAGAGCTGGAATGTCACCCCTCAGGCTGTCACCAACAGTAAAACAAGGTGGGGAGAAGCATCTCCTTCACCTTTTGTCTTTCTATAGGCTGGGGTGACAAGCTTATCCGTTGCAAAAAAAAAACCCTTTGTGTGAGTTTTGTCAAAACAAATAAGTGTTCTGAAGTSTGTTTGAATTTTTATGCTCTTTACAGTCTGATAATGAACTGAAGTATATTTTTATTTATTTGAAAGAATGGTCTTTATGAAAAAATGGCTTACACAGACTGTCCTTCTATTAATATTTGTGTTTCAGTACCAYTATTATGAAAAAGATATGGTGAATAGAAAGTAAATGGTGTATTTAATGTTATAGAAGTGTTTATTAATGATTTTACCTGCTTCATCGGTGGATAGGTTTCAGTACGTGTTCTTTTGACAGCCTTTTTTGGACAAACTGACTGGCTTGGTATAATTTTCTATGCTTATTAAAAGTTTTATTGTTGATAGCTGGTCCTGTAAAGGACTTCAAACAATCATCACTTATGGCACTGGACTGTAGACCTTTCTGTGTTAGTGTTCCCAAGTAGTTTGTTTTGRGAAACAACATTTCACTGATTTAAAAAGTTCCCATTGCTAGTGCTGCCCAGGAAAAAGGGCGATTTGTGCCTAAAAAGTACTGGAGTTTGAGTTTRGCCATGCAAAGAAGGACTCCATAATATATATGGGGTACCAGAACTTATCAGTGTTTTAGCTGGAGGGTGTCGTCATCGAGGCTGTGTTATGGTGTATTTATGGTGTACCACAGTTGTGTTGCTGGATTCAAATTTCGTTTGGAGATGGAAGAACTATGACGGAAAAAACCCCTGTTCTTCTTTTAAACACTATTTTTAAAGGCTATTTAACAGCTTCATTTCTTAGTGATGGAGGGAGTAGTTTTTGCAGACTGGGGTTTGTGTACATTTGGTACATAGGGAGTGGGCTGGAACACCAACTTGAACAGTTCCATAACCATACTCTYATATGTAGAAGAATAAAGATTCAAGAGAGTTTAATTGGAGTTGCACCTGTCCCGTTTCTTGAAAGAGCTGTTTTGCCTTTCTGTGTGTCCACCTGACTGGCCTCAGTGATATTATATGGGACACCTTCTTGTCAGTGACCTAAAGAGTCTCAGTCAGAGTTTTTGGAGGCATATCTGGGGCAATTTTATGGGGAAGGTCACTGGGAGTGCCAGCTCTGACACTGTCAGGAGTGAGCTGCGTACTAACTTTGTGATTTGGAAAATGTCACAGCCAAATGGTGTTGCCTTGGCAGCTCCACGCAGGAGCAGATGTTCTAACTGGAGCACCTGGTCACAGTGTTTTGTTCCTGGGGGCAATTCTAGGGTGGGGAGATTTGTGAGTGGGCTGGGGAAGAATCTTCCCATGCCCCAAACAGACTGCCAAAGTCTACCTTTCTCAGGCATGCTTTTTCCAGTTGTCTGCCTCCAGCAGGTCCTGTTCAGTCTTTTAAACCAGGTGGTGTCTGTCATTTTAAATATTGGGGATGTTAGCTTTTATGATCCACAGTAGAGGCTACTGAATGTAAAAATAGCTCATTTAAGTATTTTTTTCTGTTTTTCATATAATTTCCTATTYAATTAAAAGGATGCATTAAAGTAATTTAAATCTTGAAGCTGTGTGGTTGACAGCTAAGAAATGCTAAATCTGACTGTCTACCTTTATTGAAGAGTCCTGTGCATTTGCACTATTATAAATCTTTTAATTTTGTATTCATTATGGTTTTCCCCAGTGAACTTATGCAGCAATGACGGGAGGAAAATGGTTGCTTCCTAGTATTTGAAATGGTTTAGTTTACGAACTTGGTAACACGTTTAAAGCAAGATAAAATGTTAATCATTTACCTTAGTCCATTCATTTGCCTGAAATGTGGGGAACACACATGGCAAACAATTTGGTAACACAGGAGTGTCAGGTAACACAGGTTTCTTGGCACCCCATTTCCTTACTCCAAGTGTTTTAAACAATATTTTGCAGAAAGTAACTGGATACTCGTGAAACGGAATGGTACAAGCTCATTAAGTTTCAGAAGTCAAAAGCCTCTCTTCTTCAGAAAACCCTGTTCCTCTTAACTTCCTGAAACATCCAGACTGCTTTCTTGTCTATCCTTACCCCTTTGGAAATGACTGGATACAAGCAGAGCTGGTATATAATTTGAATGGTTTTTCAGCAGATGAAGATACAGGTGTTTTTTAAGAGATAAATAATGAATGGTATTCTGTGAACAAGAGCTAAACTGACATAATCCAAACCATTTATATGTCTGTATTGTTGATCCCAAATGGTATGCATTAGCCAAGCACTCATTCAAGACCAGGATCCACCTGAATCCAATTGGTTTGGACCACCTCCACCTGGAGTGCCTCCTACGAACAGCTGTAGCTACAGGGCGGGCTGCAAGCCGTATAAATTGGACCCTGGGAGGACCCAAGGGTATAGGRGGTTGTTTCCTGGTTGCTGTATGTTGCTGGAGCTTTGCTCTGGGAAATCCTATTAATCCAGGACCCAGAAGACGGTGAGCTTCAGCAAGTCCTGTATCTCCTGTGAGTATGTGGTTCCTGCCCTCCAGAAATGCAAGAGCCGTTTCAGATGTGGGAAAGATGCCTGGTATATGGCACTGAACAGTGATGGTCACAGCATCCAGTTCTCATATCCACCTTTCTTTGCAGTTCTTGCAACAAATTACTAGAAGGTAGGTGTATTTCTTCTGATATTGACGAGAGGGGAAGTTAAGGTCAGAGATCAAAAATATACCTCCTGATAGTATAGATAGGCTGATAGTGATATTCAGAAGAGAACCCAAGTATCGGAGTCTTTCCTAGGGACTCTTAAACCACCAAGTCTGTATGAGTTGTAAGAATAAAATGTGTTAGTATTAAAACTATCACATAGCCTGTGTCAAAACACATATTATGTTTCATGTTTAGATCCTAAAAATACTATTTCCTACAAAAAATAGTCATGTGTTCCTTTTCCTAAGAACTAGCTGTGTATTACGTATGCAAAAATTGTTGATTTCTATGTGTATTATTTGAGTGAGAGCATCTTGGTTTTATGAAAACACCAGTGTGTTTCCAGCTTAAAAGTTTTCCACATATAAATAGGGAGGTGAATTTGTAACAGATCAATCCCATAGAGAACTGTAGGTGYAGTGACACGCCTGGTAGATTGTGTTCCAGAGAACAGTCCTCAAAAGGGTGGTTTGTAAGGATTCAAAGCTATGCTTTGAAGGATTACTGGAGAAGTTCAGACTTCTCACTTCAGGAACAGGAAGGAACTGAAATGGAGGAGGACAACCAATTTCATCTCATGAGCATACTTGCAGAAGGTCCTAATCATGCTGAATGGTGGTGATGCCATGACAAAGTGTCATATAAGAACATGTTGCACTGTGGTTTTCCTGAATGCTTTTGCAGAATTTTGCCTTTTAATCACTATGTACTTTACATGAAAAAAGCACTTATGCTGTCTTGTGCAACATACCACACTTYTATCCTAATGGTCTTGATTGACCCAGTGCTTTCTCAAACAATTTTTAAACTGGAAAGAATAGTGGCAGCGAATAAACTACATCTGTAGTCTGACTTGCAGAGGTAAGGCTGAGACYTTCTGTTACAGAATCATACAAGTGAGTATTACAAATTTATTTAGTTTTTTTTCTGGTGCCTTTGTAGTCAGGTAAATTCTGTGGAAAGCAGTAAGAAATATATTTAAAATCAAAAAATGGTCTTGAAGCACTTAATTTAAGTACTGTTCTTGCACTGGTACTTCTAATGACTGTCTTTTGAAATAATTTTGTTTCATTCTTGCTTCTGTTTCAAGCCACAGCCAATCCTCATCAGAGACATAGCAAGTATAATGAAGCACAACTCTCAGACTGTGCTTAGGAAGAGATCAAGGTGCCAGCTGTCACTGAAGGAAAATTGCCCATCACCTACATCCAGTTTCTCTGGATGGGAATGGAGAATGTAGGAGCTATTGCAGTTGGGTACAGCTACTCTCCATTTGTGTGAGTTTGCCTGCAGCTGGTGTTAGTGGAAATCCTTTTGTCCACCAACCCCAGGTACAGTGAACTTCTCTTTCTAGAATATATTCGTTTCTCATTCACAGGACTTTAGGGCATCATCCTACAGTGAGAAGTACTGGAACATTTCTTACTGCCTTTTTTCCCCCCAATGCTGCTTAAATTAATTGAAGCATAGCAGAGAAATATTATAGCATATCATTGGCATTGGTAATAAACAGAGAGAATTAAATGTGGCATAGATTTCTGTATCACAATAAAAAGTAATTGTCTCTTCAAGATTTATGGTGTTTAACTTCCTACAAATTTTGTGTATGTGATACAGAAACACAAAAAAAAAAAAATCGATTGGAGATGGGATTGGCAAAATTACCAAACCCCAGTCATATACTTTGTTAGATTTAGGAGTGGATCTTGTTACTCATCCMTACTTTTCAGGTTAAAAATATGTTTTAATAAAAGCAGACGTTGTGGCTTTTTTTTTTCCAAAGCTAAACAGAAGCTGAGGTTTTCTGCTGACAGAAGTCTAATGAAATCAATAAAGTTATGCCAACAGAGGATTGATCTCACAGCAATTCTGGCCCTTGTTTGGCCAAAATCTCTAGATAATAGCAAACGAAATTACAAAATCAAAATGTAGATCTTGTCATTTACCTGAAGTGGTAATGGTAAAACAATAATAGCAATAATGTCATCTCCAAAGTTTTGAATGCTTTTAAGCTTGACACCATTTTACATGATTTTCTGTTTTGTTTTTCTTCTGTGTATTGTGCTATTTTAAAGAGTTATATGTTAGTTAGTGGTAATTTGACTGGAAATTTACCAAAATAATTTTTCTCCAGAGTGTCAGAGTTGGACTTAGCAGGAATGAGAGTTCTGTGTGAAAACATTCTGATAAATGAAAACCAATCTTTCAAAGATTTAGACTCAGTTGTATAAATGAAGGGATTGTTTACGCTGAGAGAMCTATCCCAAGTTTTATTAAATTGTCTGCTGGTTTGGAAAGGCACAGTAAAATTAAGATTTTGTAATTGGATGAGCAGGGTAAGTCTCAACCCCCTCTCCTCTCACCATCCTAAAGCTTTTGTATATGCCTTTTTGTAAATGAGGAAATTCCATTCTAAATGTGTCAACTGCTTTTAATGTGTGTCTGGTACACTTACATGCAGGTTAGAAAAGATTTTATTTACAGATTTTATTTATTGTCGAGAAAATACAACATGATTTCTTTGTAGGCGGTTTCAAAAGGTCATATCACATGAGAATTTCTGAATTAAGTTCTTGCTGGATAATACCTTGAAGGATAATATTTAAATAGTACAGTGACCACAGACTTCCTTTTATTTCATGGGYGCCTATCAGAGGAGCTTAGCGGTTTTTAAAATAATCTTACTGTGTATGGAACATCATTTATCAAGCTCTTTCAAAACAATAGCATAATTCCTCTGGCCCTTGATTTGGGCTTCCAGTTCTCTGTGTTTTCCAGGTGTTGTCTTGGCTTTTCCTCCATCTTTTTCTGCCTGAGCCATGGTTGCTGCCCGCACTCTCAACATTTTGGTTATCTCCAATTGCCAATTTGTTTTACTAATTCCATTCCCTCTTCACAGAGTCTTTTCTGCTTTTTGGGTGGTCTCTATCTGGCTCAGTTCCTTGGCACTGCTCCTCACAGTTTTCCTAATCCATTCCTCTGGCTCATCAAAGAACAGTTGTTTCCATGAGGACCTGGGTGGAAGTCAGATCCACCCTGGCTTTCTTTGCACTCCCTAGTGGCTCCTTCTCCAACCAATGACCTCTGCTCTTGTGTCCCAGGAATCTTCTGTCCCAGGAATCATGTCATCAAGAGGAGCTGAACTGCCTTGGGTATTCACAGACTGTAGAAGTTAACCACAGTTGTATGCAATTGAACACTGTTTCTTAGCTCCTGCTTTATTCGTGCAGGTGTTCACTTGTAGGGGCGCTTGGTCGGATATGAATCTAAACCACAGAGACTGTAAAATAGGCATAAATCAGGTGCCCACTCCTGTCATTTCTGCTTGCTTCACCCCTTTCTCCTTCCTGAGACAGGTGGCACAGCACTCTGAAATTTTACAGATTGTTTTAGTTTCTCCAAACAACCTGTTCGTTGGGCGTATTTCCAAGAGATGGAATGGTTTTGACCATAGTAAAAAGCTTGTCTTAGGGAGACTGTGGAATCTCTGTGGCTGGGAGTTTAATAACAGGTTGGACAAGTCAGGAAGGATCAACACACCCTTGTATGTGACTCCAGACAAAGAAGTGGACCAGAAGATCTCTTCCAGAGTTCTTTTTGAGGCTGATTTTCTTTGATGTTGCTGTGAAACCAATTCTAGGTTTGATGCTCTGCCTTAGTGAGGAGGATTTTGTCATGCTATTATGTTTCTAAATGTAATAATTTATTGAAATGGATGCATAACCACTGATTTTAATCTATTAATACTAAGAACATTAATTTCCTGCAGTATTTATAATACTTTATAAAATATGTGTGTTTCAAATTTTTAAACTACCACATTTTTAAATGACTACTAATGAGTCTCTAAGTAGGAATGATTCTGAGAACAAGCTTGCTTGCTTGAAGTTTAGTCATCTTTTCAATAGAAAGACATAAATTAATGTTTCTAGATATAAGTGGTGGATGGACTTCCATAGCAAGCTCACAGCCATGGAAAACATATTTTATCCAACCCTTGCAATTTGATGGAAAAATACTAGTCAAAGCATTGAACAGAAACATTTCTGGTTTTTAATTTGCTTTGTTTTAGCAAATGGATTCTTGGTTGACAACTGACCTTATGGAGTTATGGCAAAATGAACAAAACACCAAGTGAAATTGAATGGTTGCCCTGCAGTTTGATGTAGATCAATATAGACCATGTTAAAAATTATATTCTAGAAGCGCTCAGTCCTTGTTGGGTCCATTAAACAGCAAATAACATAATTCCTACTTAAACAGGAATCACATCTGTTCTGCATTTTTCACTGGAAGCAAATAGGTAAACATGTTTTGTCAGATAATGAAACCAGGGAAGCAAGTAGAATTGCATTGCTGTTTTTTTAACTGCTGCCATGATGATGTGTATTCCCTATATTGTCTCAATGCAAAATTATACCCTCCAAAAAGTCAATTATTCTTGGAAAGCAATGAGCTGATCCCTGTATTGGTAGCTAAAAACAGTACTTAGATTTATGACAAGTCAGAAGATGTTGCCATTGTTGGGGGACAACACTTCCATTCCATCAACCTGATTTCTTTCATGTCGCTGGTCATTGAGAATTGCCCCTACTATTCCCTTCTTCAGCTAAATCACCCATGTATACACAGGATAATTCTATATACACAGCAGACAGCACAGGTCTGTATGAATATTTCTCCTTCCTTCTTTCATTCTCTTGATCTTCCTGCATTCCCTAGGCATATGGTATTCATCACACTCGTTGTGCACATTTGTAGGAAGTAAATAGGGAATTCCACCCCCACAGAAAGCTTTCCCAGTCTTCTTCTTTTCTCCTCTATCCAATGAATGTGAAAACATTACTGCCTAACTTCTCCTTCCGCCCAGTGTTCCCCACATCCCTTTGGACAAGCCCTTCATGGAGCTGTGCTTTGGTCTGGCTGATACYGTGTCATTCAACTGTTGCTGCTGAGAAGCAATGATTTCAGAAAGTGCTGTAAGGGAAGTATCTGCATTTCTGGGCTGTGTATTCTATAAAAAAACAAATAACTTTGTGGTGCTTAATTTTTTTTGTTAGGTTAACCTCAGAAGAAAAGCAGTGCTTTTAATGGGTGATGCTACTCCATCTGTGCTATGTGACAGAATTGTCACCTCACCAGTGTAGTGACAGAAGCTGATGTTGAGGAGTCCAATAGTCTTCACATAGTGCACATTCCCACTGTACCCTCTTGATCTGTCTTTTCTTCCCATGTGAGTCACATAAGTGGTTTTAAATGTCTTTCAGTGAGTCATACAGTTTTGCTAATTCCGTCCCTACTTTAATGTCACTATATGCAGAGTCATTTTCTTACCTAAAAGCTAAAATTTCATTTGGTCATCTACTTGAGACCTTTATAATAAATACTTGCTTTCCTTAAGCAAACTTTTTTTTTATGTGGTCGTAACGGTGTCAAAACCTCAAGCTCTTGTTTCTATTCTGAACTGTCAGTTTGAATTTTTAAATCCTTTCTCAAAAATGGATCAGACTGAGCATTACATTGGCTACATACCTCCTAACACCTTCTGGCAAGCATCAGAAGCCAAGAGTTCCACTCTGCTGTGTCTTACTGCTTGGCTGAAAAAGAATCAAAATGCACATAGGAAATTTAATGTGGTGAAAGTGAGAAGAAAAGGATCAAAGGCTGGAAACAAATGCAAGGACTTCATATACAAGTGGCAGCTGGAATGTATGAAGCCTCATGCAGTACAAAGTGTTCCTCAGAACAGGAAAATGTAGGTCTGTTACAGCAGCAACAGTTTTTAAACAGTGACTTAATTTTGTGATGGTAACATTCACAAAATTCCTAACTCAGTGGTTTCATTCTGCCTGCAAATGGAAGAGACGAATGCCTGAAGACATTGTGCATGTGGTATGGAAAGGAGAGACTAAACTGACAGATGCCAAAAATCAATAGGGAAATACTAACACCTTTCTAGGCAAACAGCTAGGCAGGGCAATCCTATTTTAGACATTTGGATAAGCAAGATTTATTTCTAGAAGAAATGTAAGAGAGGGCCAAAAAAGATGATTTGTTTGACTGCTGTGTTGAAACATATTGTATTGGCATTATATGTTTTGACATTAAAATGAAATGAGCAAGGAAATGAACATAGTTCAATATCTTCATTCCTTCCCCCTCAGTACTGGATTCTTCCAAGGTAGTGCTTTAATTATATAAGCACTTTCACTCTTCTTATGTAATAGAAATACAATTTAAATTATTTTTTTTTTCATTCCACGCCAAAAATACTGGAATGTGTCAAATAAGCAGTTAAAAGTAATACTTGCATGATAGCTTTTGAAATTTATAAGTTTGAAAACTAAACCAGATGCAGTCCAAATACGGTGGAGTGACTTGGTGAGCAGAGCATCAGCATCTGAAAACTAAGTGTCTTTTTTCCGGTTTCTATAGAGACAAATCAGTGAAGTCAGACTGATTTATGTTGTTGTTTAGAGATGTGAACCTTAAAAACAAAGATTCCTTGTTTTGTAAATGAAATATAAGCATCTTTAATGCCTGTAAGGGCCATCTCTTCTGCTGTTCTTGCAGTTTTTCCGTTGCTACAGCATCTACGTTGACCAAGGGTACGCTTTGATATACCTGGCTTTCAAACAGTTCCAGAGGCAGTACAGCAAGAGTAGTTCTGTCAGGAGTTACTTGGTCTACAAATGCATCTTGAAACCATGTTTTTTTTTGTTACAAATGTTGTCCTAGTGATGTGTAGAGATTTCAGTTAATCTTTTCTGCTAATTTCCAAACACTTAATAGTAGGATGTGCTATGGAAGGCTCTCTGAAGAGAGYGTGTTGCATACCATTTATATCAATTCAGCTCTCAGATTTTGTTTTCTCTTAAATGTATTTCCACCTGTATTTTAATGACTGAGAATTTTGATCATATTTGCTGTTTTGCAAATAGTGTAAGAATGCTCTCTGATTTACAAATCCTGGGGAATGAAAAGTGATGCAGATCTGTACAGTCTGCTGAATAGGCTTGTGGGCCTGTAAACATTTTAAGCTAGTATTGCCATGAAATTTCAAGACATATTTTTTGKTTCCTGAGTAACGAGAATTGGTCCTCAGAATCTCATAAGCAGTTGTGCAGTTGGTAAATGAGCAGGGAATTGACAGAAACACTGATATTGGAACTAATTGTATAGAGGATGCCTAGAGGCAACTGTTGGTTCTACAGGAAGATCAGGGGAATTTCGTCAGAGGATGAAAGGATTTCATCACAGAGGATGAAATGGGGAGGAAGTAGATAGACATTGATACAGCTGTTATTATGTATTAAAAACAACAGTCATTTTGCTTCATTGCTCTGCCTGCCTGCAAAACTTCAGTTCCTTTGCCTGCAGTGTTTGTAGTGGTCACAGTGAAATTAGCAAATGCAAAAGGGAATTAGGAGCAAGTAGCAAAGAGTGCATTGGTATTTGTTTTTCAGGCAGCAGAAATGATAGGATTAGGAAAATTAAACTTCTGCAATATTACTATGAGCTGTGCTGAGATGGAATTTTCAGGCTCTTCCTCTCATGGCTGTTGACAGTGTCATGATTTTGTTTATGTTACACACTCAACATTACGGGCAAACTACACTTCAGGATCAAAAGAGGAATTTTAGTGCTCCTTTCTGAAATTCATATGTACACATC
The DNA here is from genome assembly GCA_003713295.1 of Parotia lawesii. Lineage (NCBI taxonomy): Eukaryota > Metazoa > Chordata > Aves > Passeriformes > Paradisaeidae > Parotia > Parotia lawesii. The sequence goes on from RAHM01000012.1 coordinate 6,186,697, forward strand.
CAGTTGTACTCCCCACCAGGAATCTATCGTGTCAGAATTACTCAGTTTTGTTTTCCTTTTTTTTTTCTTTTGTGTAAAGTGCTAGTTCTCATGATCAAGCAGAAATTTTGGCAGGAGAAAAATGGAAAAATGTATACATGAGTCAGAAACCCCTCAGAAGCAAATCCCTTTTTCTATATACCTTTTATTATAAATATACAATAATGTATTTTGCCATCACAAAGTAAGGCTAGTCTAGAGGTCTTTTTGCCATCTTTTTTAGCGGCATTCGCTAAATGGTGAAAACAGAAAGAATGGTCTGGTTCATAGCCAGTTTACCAGAATAGGATTGGAGAATGATTTAGGAAGGGGCTTGTGGAGGTCAGCTGGTCCAGCCTCCTGCTGAAGGAGGGCTCTCTTCAGAGTTGCTCGGGGTTGTTGTACACATGAAGTCAAAGTATGTCTATGTGACAAGACAAAAAAAAACCAGAAGCACAAATTAACTTTGCTGAAATAATGCTTAATTATCTGACTAATTTGACAAAAATTAGGCACAGTTAAAAATAATTTTTGACATGAGGAGAGGTGGCTTATGAAACTAAACTGTTTTATTTTGCCCTTTTTAAAATTAAAAGTATAATAATTTTATCCTGAGAGGTTTTTTTTTTTTTWAAAAAAAAAGTCTCTAATTTACATCAGGTAAAAAGCAAGCACAGAAGAGAAAAAAATATTGTGGATTGTCTTTTAAGGAAAATCTGTCCATTAAGGTAGTTCTGCTTACCTTGTTAGCACACAATCAGTCCACCTGCCCCAGGTTACTTTGTGTTTCTCATTTCTTTGACCTCTCAAGCCACTAGAAGACTTGGCTTTTGCTATTGAATATATGCTAACTGGTTGCAGTGGTTGTTCCCAGGTTTCTCTGTGGAGTATGCCATGCACTGTTGGGCATTTCCTGTTGGAAGACGAATGGTAGATGGTACATGACATGTGACAGAAAGCAGAGGGTTCAACTTGCTTAAAAGTGCAAGTAAGCACTTTTGAAGTTTGAAGATCTTAAGAGCTCATCAGTTGAAGGTACATGAAGGAAGGAACATGAAAATTCATCATTCAAATGAAAAAAAATCAAAAAAGAAAATTTGGGTTTATTGCTTGGGTGCAAATATGTCCCTGTTAATGTGAAATGGAATCATAAGACTACTATCTGTGTCTCAAATTTTGTGCCTAGTGAGATCGTGCCTTTATCAAGTTGGTTTGTCACTGGTCACRAAAGGCTTAATGACTTCAAGACTCACAGTTTCTGGGAACTTCAGTCAAAGGTTTTTTCCTAGCACTTGATTACAGCCTAGCAAAGGCAGCTGCTTTGACACTGCTTAAAACATGATTAAGAATTGCAAGGTCTTGTTGCCCCCGCTCAATTTGACTGTGTGATAGGTTTAAGTTAACCCTGTGTCTCATCCTTCCTTTTACAAATGGGACGTAATTACCATCTTTCCATAATAAAAGCTATTTTATGTGGTTGTTGAAGAACATAGAATTCTTTCATGTGAAAAAGAATGCTCAATCTGGTCTTTTCTGTTAAGCCTGATTTCAAGAATAAATCTGCCAGAAAAAAAGTTAAATAAAAAAACACCTAGGTGACCCTTTGCTCTATTCATCCATCAGCAGGGAAGTAAACAGTTTGTCTGTGATTGCCTGTCTCACTTATCTATTGGGGTCTGTTTGTTCTTCCTACCCTATAATTACTCCATTGGATCTGCTGAAATATCCTCTGATTCACATTCAAACTATTTTCAGAAACACCCTTTAATTCTGGCGTGATATTTCATTGCTCAGTAAATATGAAGAGGTGCTCAAGATTTGCTTTGTTACAAAGTTCTGGATGGCACTGTGAACTTATTGCTGTGTGAGGTTCCGATTTGGCAGCAACTAAAAACTGATTTCCTGCCTAAACTGAATGCCAAGAGTTGGAGGCAGGAACAGTAGGTGGCACGAAGCTGCCCCTCCGCAGAACTAAGAAACTAAGTCAAGGCAGTCCCCCTTCAGGGGGATACTCTAGCTGGCCTCCCCAAGTGGGCCAGATGTTAAGACCATGAATAAATTAAGACCTCCTGCTGCAAGGAAGTTAATGGAGGTGACCCAAAAGGATGGGTGATTGCTGGGCTGCATCACACATGCTGAAGTGAAGGCGGTCAGCACACAAAAGCAGCCACCTTTGGGGCATGGAGCTTTTGTCTTTTTTTTCCTACTTGTCTTTAGCTTTTAATTCTTTGTCTAATATTTCTGAGATATAGTGCTAACCTTGCTTTAGCATTTTTGGATATATGCTGTACTTTACTATTGGAACTGACAGGATGCTCCCAGGGATTTCTGTGTACAGGTTTTTAATGTAAAGTAGAGTACTGAATAGTTATAGGATAAAAGYGTAGCAAAACCCTTGCCAAGACAAGTAGTTACGTTTAGGACCATCTCTTAACCTTACTCTAATGTCATTTCAGAAAAAGGTTTTTAAAAAGTCAACTTTATATATGAATCAGTAGAATAAAACAAAGGTATGTTTTTCCCAGCTTTGATGAGAAAAGCAAAAACRCTGTAGTGCTCAAATATTCAGAAATCCACACTGCTTTTAATAACAAAAAGAAAAAAAAWGAAAGAAAAAATACTGATATTAACTTTAGAAGAAACAGTACTTTGAGAAAGGGAACAACAGGCTTTACAAAATTATCACTTCAGTCTCTTGAATGAAGGGTAATGAATTTAAATGCGGATGTAATGAATTTATATGTAGATGCATATAGCACTTTTGTAAAATGTGTCAGACTGAAAACTTATCAATAAGCATTAACAAATTTTTAAAGGACAGCATTTAAAACTTAGGAGAAAGCTGGGCTTTGCTCTCGTTTAAGTAATGTGTTTTCCTTGGATGCTGCTTTGTTTTATTAAGCACTGACAGGCCATTTTGTCATCCTCACTGCTGTCAGTCTATTCCCATGAAGCATGCTTAAATTAAAATTCTGACTCTTGCCAGTTATATCTCACACTTTTCTTGGAAAAAGATATTTCCCACCTTGTTTGAAAGTTTCTCTATTTATTGTGAACATACTTTGAATTATTACAGCTAGGGTAATGCAAGGAATTGCATATTATGCCATTTTTCACTGGATTAGGCAAATAAAGTCCAGAAAAAATATATCCAACCTAAGTACTCTAACTTTATAAGGCTTGGTTGTTGTTTCCTTTTTTTTTTCTTGAAGTTGCATTTCTATTTCTTTTTACCTTATTGATCGAAGATCTAATCTGCTTTAATGCAGATTAAGTCCAGGTTGGTTTTGTTGGTTAAACTTTTCTTCCATTGATTTCCTTGGCTGTTACTGTAAACTGAAGTTAAATGTAGTTGTGTTTAGAAATATTGCTCTAAAATGGTGGTAAAATACTTTCCAGCCAATATTAGATACCAATAGAAATGAACAGAAAAAGTAAAATTGGTCAACAGTCTAATTAAAATGTATGTAGCATATGGTCTTATTACTATTAAAAAAATAAATACACAATTGTTGGCAAGAATGAGAAAAATAAGTTCATGGGCCAAATAGAACCTTGGGAATGAAAGAAATTTTAACACTCTTCTCAGCTGTTTCCTTTTTCCCCTCATTCACTTCTTTCTCTTTAATTGGAAGAYGTTACTTCGTACGGAATTTAGTCAGGAGAGACAAAGATGAAACGTAGATACTGAAAGACTTATTACCTGCAAGTTTAAACAGCTTTGATGTGTTAAATTATCTACTAACGCTAAATCAAAATACCTGAAGTAAAAAATAAGGCAGGTAAATAGTATACAGGACTACAAATTTAGGCAGTTTAATTTGTAAGTTGTTTAAAAAAAAGCCACTTTTTGACATCAAGAATTGTTCACAGGAAAGACAAGTAACATCTACTCCTATGCTAYTTTATATCTATTACAAATAATGTATCTGTCCCACTACTGCAGAATAATTATAATGTATAATTAAACAGAACACTGCTATTGTGACCTCGGGAAACAATTTGAAAACAACACATCTTTCAGTTATTACAAGATGTGTTATTTTTGACTATGCTAGTTAAAAAATCTCTTATTAAGAACACGGTGGCAGTTCTTAGCACTGCTGAGTACTTTGGCAGAAAAAGCAAATTTGTTCAATGGGTATTAATGTTCTGTATTTGGAAAGAGTGACATACTGTCATGTGATGATTACAAAATACCATCTCAACCCTTTATTATCAAGGGCCAAATGAAACATTTTTTTATTATGAAAAATCATTTTATGATTAAAATTAAATAATTTAAAATTTAAGTGTGAAAACTTGCACACYAAAATTATAAGGTAATGCTCAGCTTACACACTATTTTATTAGAACTAAAGAGTTATGTATAATAGTAATGTTAAAAAATTGCAAATCAAATGATCCAGGTGACCCACAAGGTGTTCCAAGTTTGGGGTGAAATAATAGAAGGACTGTCTTGTGATTGGGTTGATAAAGAATTTATGAATAAGAATATAATTTATAACTGTCAGCCTGGTTTTAGGGATTTTTTTAAAATTAATTTTCTTCAAATTAACTTGAATTCATTCTTTGAAGAAATTACAAGTTTGGTTGTTCGAAGTAGTTGTTTAGCTGGGACACTGTAATTTTGTGTCATATTTGTTTTGTTACTGAAAGTCTTCCAATTTAGGTGAAAATTTTACCATCATTAATGTTTACATTAAGCAGTCTCAGAATCAGGCTCTTATTTTTTTGTTGGATTCACATTTTATTGATATTAGGGTATTTAGAGTGAACTTCTAATAACAGCCACTACTYAATTTATTTTCTCATTGAGACCTGCTGATTTCAAAAGGCATTGGATACTGATTGCAATTTACAAGACAGAGAGACTGGCAGAAAGGTTGATAAAATATTTTCTAACATTACTATTAGTGCATACAGGGAAGCATTAAATAGAACGATAGGAATTCACAATTTAAAAAGAATGTGCAGTAAAGGAGAGCCTGAGTAGAAGGACCAAGAATGATGCACATGATGGGGGACAAAGACTGATTCCCTGGATAAACTCAAATTTCATTGAATTAACCAAGATATGACTTGTTTTTGTTAAAGTGTATTAATATCTTTTCAAAAACCCCTTTGCTATATAGAGAAGAGATGACCACAGATGCATACTGAAAAATAAGTGTGATGCTTTCCCACAGCTCAAAAAATTGTCTGCCCTTTGAAGAACTGAGAGGGTTTTCTTCTTCTTCAGAATGCCACTTTTCTGAATTGGCTTGGGTTGTAGACCCCAGGATGGAGGTGGTGTTTTAAGTCAGCACCCGGAAATGAGCRTGGAGCTACCTGGGACAAGAGTTCACAATTCCAGGTCGTGCCTGCACTGCTTTGTTCACCCTTAGAAAGATTTGTTATTTGCAGTTGCTATCCTTGCCTTTTCAGTATTGTGTCTGAAATATGTGACATAAAAGTTCCTGTGTCCTTACCTCTGTGTTACAGGAGGCATCCTTCTACCTGCAGTAGGCTCAAAGGGCCGTGTCACACAGCATAGCAACTGAAGTGAGCCACCTGTGAAATTACGAGCTTTTTTGCTTTTCTTTGCCTTTAGCAGGGGTATTTGAGGGGGCACAGTAAACAGAATTCTGCCAGTCCAGAGCCAGGAGTTCAAGCTATCAGCATGGGCATGCCTTACATGCTCTAGCTTGAGAGGTTCTTCTGGCTCAGGTAAGTGACTCTTCAGTCAGGAATAGGCCCTTGAGTACATGGTCAAGTACATCTGGCCCCTGCAATTCAGGCTTAAAATTCTCCCCTGTAAATCTATGAGTCTACTGAATGTAGTCCTTTTATAAGGAGAAAGCAGCTTTACAGCATTGCCCTGTAGATAGCCAGGGTTCTTTATTTGCCCTCAGGGGATGCATAAGTTTTGAGTCAGGATGATTAGGGCATACAACMCTAGAATAGTGATATGTCTAACTGTTACCAAGGATGCTTATGTGATCCATGTTCTACTCATGGATCTAGTGTTTGATGATTAGGGGAGATAGTTCCAAGGGCCAGGAAAGCTCAAGAGTGATAAAATAAGTGGCAAAAGGATCCGAATTTTCTTTTCATCACTAAATTTGTAATATTGACTTGGAGTAGGGAGTAGGGAATGTCCATCTTTTAACACCCAGAGTTCTCTTTTCAGAGACAGACATAAAGTAAAGACTATATCTTGCAAGGCTCTCATGGAAAGTGGCCTATGTGTGTACAATGCTTTGATTAACTCATAAAAGAATCCTTGAAAAAATATTATTTAACAACAATTATTACAAGAACAGGTGATTGCATCCTACTGATATGCTGTCTATGGATTCTTTGAGAAAGTTACTTGGCAGTGTGAGCAGAGAGGAAAACACTGAAATTGGCACTGACCATTTACAGTGGACTGTCTGTGTCTAGAAAGGTTGCGCATTGCAAATCAGTTATGAATATAATGAATTACTGAATATGAAAATTGGAACTGAATATGACACTGAATAAAAATTAACAAAAATTATCCTTAAATTTCRTGTCTGAATTGAGAAAAGAAATAATGGTGATGTAACAATTAATTTTTTTATGAACAAGATTATTATTTATCCCCGTGTGATTTTGTTATGTACTTCATTTAGTTTAACAAGGCTAACAGATAAACTTTCAAATTTTTGAGATACTGTTCAATTAGATTCCATAGCAAATAGCGGGGGAAAAAAAACCAGTCTGACAGATTATGGAAAGATTCAGATAAATTAAATTGATGGGTTAATAGATGGGGACTGTTATTGAATCCTTTTAAAATGTGGAAAAAACCTGTAGGAATACAGAATGAAACACAGTGGTATCTGTTTGTAGGAAGCTTGTTTCAGAGCACAGGAGAGAGAATACAAGTGATGTACTATAGAAGCAAATCATTAAATTGTAAATGCAGTTGAACAGGAGTGGTGGGAAGAGGGTCAGTAGAGAGCACTACCTGGGGAGATATTCTGTGGTGGAAAGCCATCACTTCCCTTCCCAGCCGAGYGAAGGACGGCTGGGGGGCCAGCTCCAGGGAGGGCATTTGGCATTTTCAGGCTGCATCATCTTCATTATCATTATCTCAATTTCTGCCGTGTTTCAGCTCAGAGGATTCTAGAGGTTTGTCCTCTGAAGTAACAAAAGTGGGTGTATAGTGAAGGTCCCAAACAGTGGCCTTTTCRCCAACAGGTGGTGTTCCAGCCTTGCCTCAGGGCCAGTTTGTGCTTTCTGATTGAGGTGAGAAGGAAATTAAATCCTACTTGTGCRAATTGGAAATTACTGGGTCCAAGCAGCGCTTGTGGTTCCTAGGGAGGGAAAAAATAAATAAAAAGCTTGTGGTTGGTTTTAAAACAGTGGCAAAAGCATTTTGTTTGAGGAAAGTATGTGTTGGTTATTTAGGAGATGAGAGTTTGTTTAATGCTTTGCAGACCCATGCCTCCCTTGGCAAATAGGTTTACAAGGATATTGGGTAAAGTGTTTCCATGGCAATGCTCAGGCCTTTTGTCAGCATTTTTCAAATGAGGATAGAGAGGTGCAATGCTGGGCAGTACAGGGCAAACTCTTTTGCTTCCAAACACCCAGAGGAAACTGACCCTTCTGAACCTCTGTGAGGCATGAAAAGGCAGGAGGCAACAAGGTGTTGGCTGTGGGAGGCTTTTGGTAGCATTGTCTATATATCATTCCAGATAGAAAATAGCTTGAGACTGCCTTTTCAGGGAGTTCAAACAGAAGACCTTTGATGCTGATGCAAGGAGAGAAGCCACAGAAGGAGAGGTAAAAGCTACTTCTGCAAAGGAGTAGCTGTTCAAACAATACACGTGTATAATGATTTAGCCAGATGGTTACTGGCTGCTGGATTTCAGACCTGAACAAAGTCTGATCCATGGGATTGAAGGGATGATTATATACTCAAGTACATGCAGACAAGCAGATAAATTCTGCTCCTGTTTAACTGGCTTTTTTTTCCTGTTGTGAGAAGTAGTAATTCCAGTGCAGTTGGATGAGGGATGAATTTTGCTTAGCGGCCTGTCCAGAGTTCTGAGATGTTAATCTTTTTTTTTTTTTTTCTTTTTAAGCCTGAGCTTGGCAATAGTCCTCCACCTGCTGCAGGCTAAACAAAGGATGTGTCCTGGAAGGTGGTGGGGAGGAAGGACCCCTGAGTCCTCTGGAGAGGACCATAAACAGTTCTGTGGACTTTTTGGATTTGCCCAAAATTTCTCATAATGGGCATTGTTGGAATACTGTTACCTGAGAGCATCTTTGTATGAATGTTGGACCATGAAGAAACTTTTACGTTAGTGAATGAAAGAATGTGTGTCTTCTTGATGTCTCTAAATGCACAATTTAGGCTCTCTCTTAGTTGATCAAGTTGATGACATCAGTAGGTGCAAACTTGGGGAAGTCACAAGTCAAACAGGCAAGAACAGTTTCACAAAAAAACTTCTGGTTTTGGATGCTGTGTATATTTTTGTATTTATCAGGGGTACACTTTGCACCACTAGCCTCTCAGTAGATCTTTGTGTTAGTTTTAGCTAGAATTTATGTGAAAATGGATATGCAAATAAACCCTTCACAAAAGCTGGGAAGACACTGCAGTAGTAGGTGCTGTCACATCAGGATGATGACAGTGAGACTGAAATGAACTAGAGACACCATTAGAAAGAACGAGCCAGGAATCGTGACTTTCTTTAAGGTGCTCCCAGGCATTCTACTAAGGAATATACAGGGCATACTCAGTGTTTTCAATGCAAATCATGAGTTTATTGATTCACTTATCAACCCACAGGTGAATGATGATAATAGGACCACTTCTGCATCAAGCTTAGAATGGTAAGCACACCTTTTTCATGTTAATGAGCCATCAGCAAACTGCAGTAAAACCATGTGCTGCGTGCTGGTGGTGTTTCACCACAGGGCAGGGTTGTTATCAGCACTGAGTGGAGAAAATATTTCTGGAACATCRGAAGCCTTAGGTCAGGCAATGGTCCCAAAAGAGAATGTAGTTCTCTGGATTTGGGGACACAGTGAGAGCCCAGAGCCTCTCAGTAAGGCAGGGGCTAGGGGATGGTGCCCTTGGCTGCAGGTGGAGGGTCTGTGTCACTAAACAAAGGAGCTGCAGGAGGAGGTCAGCAGCTGCACAGCATCAGAGATGATTAAAAAAAAAGGGCCAGGTCTTCTCCAACACYGTGCAGCTACAGGAACCAGGGTGCACAGCTGTACTGAAGGAGAGGCAGGCAGTGTCTGCATTTTTCCAACTGGAAAATGATGACAAAGCCCAGAAACTTGTGACTTCTGGCACTCATAGGAGATGATCAGTGCCCTGGTAGCAGATGAGAAGCCGGGAATTACCTTCAATGACAAAGTGAACCGAAGCTGGCTGATCCTCAGCYGCACAGCAGCACCAGGAGAGAGAGCAAGAGATCCCTATGGCAGAGAATGGAGGTCACAGTCTGGTGTCCTAACCTGCTGTCAAGGGTTGTTTGTTGCTGGTCAGAGTTATGGACCTGAGACATGGAGAGAGTGCTGAGCCTGGTCCAGCCCTCAGACTATTGACCCTGCTGCTCTTCCATGTGGTACAGGGGAGACCCGGAGCTTATGCAGTGTGACTGCGTGGCTCTGGGTATAAGGACAAGACCTGGTGAGATCTTACTGGTGAAGGAGGAATGGCTCTTACTTTTAAACGAAGATCTAAATTAATTTTAAACACAGATCCAGTTATTTCTCTAGTTTTCRTGACTTCTTTAGAAAAGAAGTAGCTGGTAGAATCCTTTTAATTAGAATAAACTTCAGTAAGTTTTAAAGATCTTTTAAACCTAAGTTTAATGTGTACATATCATGTGCAAAAGTACTGCACTCCTTCTAAGAGCAAAGTCCTGGTCTATGAACTTTGAAAGCCCATACCTCTTCTCCTTTCAGTGCCAGGACATATTTATTCACAAAGGCCTTCAGAGTTTATGCCAAAGGTTAGGTCTTAATTTTTTTCATTGTCATTGGGGATCCAAATTATTGTTTATATTTGCTTGAACTCACGTCTGTTGTACTTCTTACCATTATAAGATTTGCCTCTTTTCCCATGGAAAAGTGTAACTACTTCAAGCATTAAAGAAAGAAAAAAACTCATAATTGATGTTTGGTAATTAGAGGAACTCAAGCTAGGCTGTAGGCTGCCTTAGCATTATTAGTTATATTTTGTCAACAAAAGATATTCAGCTTGTACTGCTGCAGAGAACAGTGAGTCACACCAATGACCACTAGAAGTTTTAGGTTTTTAATACCTCTACTATATCACTGCAGAGAAAAGGAAGAATGAAAATTAAGGGCACTACTTCTAATTTTGCTCCATTGGGGTGGCTGTAGGAAAGTGTCTTGCAATTTTTTCAAAGAAACAATTCCTATTGATACCACTAAATGCTGTGATTTTGCAAAGGCTGTAAAGTCGTACTCTGTCATCACTCTCTTAACTGATTTTCTAGTTTTCATAGGCAAGTGTTGTGATCTAGAGTTGGTTCAATATTCCTGTTACTCTACAGAAATACTGACACTTGGTTTAGCTATTTTTATGATTCATCTCAGAAATCTTTTTTAAAGTATTGCAAAAATGGATTTCTGTTTCAATTACTTCTTACAGTGTGACAGTGGTTGCAGTTAATTAAAGACACATTTATCAATTAGTTGTTTGGTAACTTCCTTTCTCCTGTGATTATTCTAAACTTTCTTGACAACACTTGGTGAAAGTGTGGTCTGAAATGAACATTTTTCTCTAGATTAAACATTGTTCATTAATTTTGTACTATAGTAAGTTCTGGTAGGATTCCTGTGCTGAGTTTTGGGCGTACTTGTGTAGCAGAAACATCTGGTTATTTGGCAGAATCTTCAGACAAATGTGTTGCCAGCTTCARAGCTGTCTCCTCATTTGCCTTATGACTTGGCTTTTCTTGGCAGATTGACTCAGATTCCTTAATGCCTTTTTTTTTTTCTGATTTTCTTTTTATGATAAAGGCAATAATTCAAATGTTTTAATTCAGTGTTTATACACTAGAAGGTCTTCTTGGAATATCACTGAAAGAGCACAGGTGACTGGAATGAAAAGTCTGGAGGTAGTATAAATTATTCAATTAAAAATAAAAATAACTTCTTTCTGTTTTCATGTAGCATACAAAATAGATGAAAATTTTAATCAGTATGATGACGTGTGCTGTCCAAACTCTAATAACTGTGATGCTTACTGTCCTGGAAGGCATTATGTTCTGACAGTATTTGCACAAATTATATCTCGGTGTACTGCTGTATGTAAATTATTGTAATTGCAGTCACCRAGACCCATGAGAAAGCCCCAGGACATCTGACAACATTTCTCAGTGCATGCTGTATGCTGAAAAAGTAAAATAGCTTTCCAGAAAAAATAAATGGCTGAATGGGGGGAAGTTCTGATAGTAATTCTTTGAATAAGGCTGATCAGGAGCAAATACCATGGTAATATACRGTAAACTGTACCCAGCTCTGTCACAAACATTATCTACTCTGAGTACGCTGACAAGGAATAATAGATATGTTCATGCATTTTCAACATCACAGATGATTAAAATTTGCTAATATTTTCCAACCAAGTGCCCTATTGATCATCTCCTATTGACAGAATGCTCCAAATAATTTTGTTCTGTACACCTACACTGTTCTTTTACATGGCTGTTCCTGGAAAAACACAGGGAGCTGTTCTTGGAAAAGCAAGGGGGGCTGGGTGCCTTATGCCCACATTTGCTTTTACAAWTTAGGTCTGTTTATAGTGAGAGATGATTATGGCCTTTTGGGTTGTGCTTACTTTCTTATTTTTTATTACAATTTCTATAGTGAGTTCTTCTTTCCTGTGACAAAGATGAGTAACATAATCCTGCCGGATATTTTACTTTTGATMTCTTTTGTCTTATTCTTATAAATGCTCTCAGGGAGAGTTATTTGCTTCTCATTAGTTTGCTAGAATAAATTTGACTAGCCCTGGAGGCAATGTTAATCTCTTCCGATGCAAGCTCTGTTTCAAATGCCAAGCCCAGGTGGCAAGGTTCGGTATGAATGGGATTGTAAGGGGTTTAGGCAATTTCTTCAGCATATAGTTCCTTAGCCTGGTTTATTACAGCCAGACCATTCGTCTGGTTACACCTGCTGAGCATCCATCTTCATGACTCCACCTGCTGTTTCTGTGCCATTTTGCAGCATAGTGCATGCAGAGTTCCTGTGTGTTTTAGGGCTGTGTGGTACACAGGCTGACCGGAAGCTTCATCTGAGACCCACAAACCAGGATTTGCCTGTCCCTAAAACTGTTGAGTAACAGACAATTTCTAAAYTGTGGTAGCTAAAGATTATGTAAATGCTACATAGTGAAAAAGCAGGAAGGCTGGAAAAGATTTTGTGAGAACCTACAGGCTCGTTTCAGCTTTTTATAATGAAACRCAGTTCAGTGATTTACAGTTGATCTGCCTTTAAAATTAATTCAGATTAATATTTTAAGTTGTTTGAATGGTATCCTATTTGGACTCAATGAAACTAGAGACATTTTTCAACCATAACAACGCTAAGATTCTATGATTCTGGGACTTGGCAGCACTCTCATCTCATCTGTACATAAACGTGTGCTATGCTGCCGTATTTAGTGAACTATCAATGGATAGAAAAGCAGTGYTGGAGCAGGGTCTGATATATTCAGGTTTAGGAAAGATGAAAGTAACCCTGTGTAGCCACTTTTGAATGCTTTTATCCCTAATACACTGGAGCAATTATTCAAAAATATGTTACCCATGTGAAAATATGTTCCTTGCGGTGCTGTAAAAATAGCTGTGCCCTCAGGATAACTGCTGCAAAAAGTGATGGACAAACAAGCAAATGCAGCTTTAATTTACTTTTGAAACAGTCTACAAAAACATTTATGTTATCTTTCTTTTCTTTCAGACTATTWTCTTTCTTTTTTAAAAAACATCCTCCCTGTTCCACTTCTAGACATAGGCACGTCAGTATAAATGAATACTGATGATGAATTAATTCAGTCTACAGTAGATCTGGATAGGCTAAAAGTAGGTTATTGTACAAAACTCCAGTTTCTTGCCAAAGTGATAACTTGGGGCCAGCAGAGGTACTAGAGTGGAGTATGACACTAAAAATTAATCTGTTTTTCTAAAACTGGCTGTAAAATGTCACTGTAGCATTCTATTTTTATATCCTAATTGTCTATCACTATCTTGTTTACATGCTTTCCATAATTATCTTGTTCTATAACCTTACTATTGCTCTTTAAAGGTGTTGACTTTGATTTAATTTTCTTCTTTTGAAATTTGTGGGTTTTTCCATCCCCTACACTGGGTAAGCTGTAATTTTCTCTTACATCCTACTAGAATTGAAGTGGGGGAAAGAATTAATCTCTGTGTTTTGAAAGATATTGAAGTATGAGCACTCAGGATTCATTCCTAGTAGGGCAGTTCTGCAGGTATTTCTTGGATGGAGGCTCAGACTAAAAGTTGGGAAACAGTATCAAGTTTTGTGGCTTTCAAGGCAATGAGTAGGGAGCCAGAACCACAGCTGTGGAGCTTGCAGTAGGAGTATTTTGGGAATACACAGAAGCCAGTTTAAGGGACTTCTTAAAAACCCATTTTCTCTCTTTGTTGAGAAGAAAATGTACGCATACCTTTCTTTTTTGGGGTTTTTTTCTTTTCTGTGCAATGCAGTAATATTATATAGRTATATGTGTATTTTAACTTGTAGGAACTGTGTTACCTAATGTGTGTCATACTGAAAATGAGGTGCTTCATTCGTCTTCCAATGTGTGAACCTAAGAAAATTCTAAGTGTTAGAACCAATGGAAAAAAAAATACACATTGCTAAATTGTGCTACTGTTTGTGGTAATGTTTATATGTTAGACTTGATGCCACTAAAACTTACGTTTTTCCTTGCTGAATCCTTGCAGAAGTTAATTATCCAGGGTGGAAGTTTAAGAAAACCAGACAGYGAATTTATCTAGCAGGTTTTCTTAGGTGAAGAAATTTGACAGCCTTTAYCCTTAGAGACCAAAAAAGCCTGGAGTACAAACTACAAAAGCTTGACTTGCACAGATTTGTGTAGTCTACCTTACTAATTGCTCTGAAATTCCTCATTGGCTGCTGTATTTTTATAAGATGAAGAGAAAATTAGCGTGCCGTTGCAATTTATAAATAATTCTTGCACATTTAACTCGTAATTTTCATCATTAGTCAGGAAGCAATTAACATTTTAAATGCTAATTTTTAGACTATTAGAGAAATATCCGCTGATATTAGACTGCTGAGATGGGGGAGTGCCATGGAAGATTATTATAGCTTGAAGACTGTAGAGGACAATACTATATGTTTCAATTCAGTGTCAGCAGGAAGTCATATGGTGCAATTCTATAGAAATCTGGGAGACTTATTTTAACCTCTGGAGGAAAAACAACAAAGCAGAGTTATATAGAAAGGCTTACCTGAGACAAAAATTGAAATGTAAAGCAAAGAGAAGTTTTTTTGAATGTTGGACTTCTATTGTTTTTTTAAATAGGACATTTAGATTTGTCCATTTGTGCATATCTAGAATTAGAAATTTTTCCCTTGTAGCCTTTTCGTGTTTTAAACTTATAAGGATTGTGTTAAAATGATGACATCTGCAGTTCTTTGGCACCCAAGGCTAGTAATTATATGTAAGCAGACATTCCCACTGATGGGACATGCAAAGGATTGGGTTTCCGGTTTAATCTACTTATTGCTGTTCATTCCAGTCAACAGAGGAAATTCTGAAATTGTACAGGATATGAGAAACTCACAAATGAGGGCTGTTTCTAGAGAAAGTCCGAGACCTAGTCAGTAAATGATGCTTGGGGACAGACAGCTGATGCTGGGCTTGGCCAGCTTTTGGGTCTGGGCATTGCCAGTGACTGACTCTGTGATGTTCAGTCAGGGGTTCTGCTTCTAGAAAAAACAGGGGAATAATACTGCCTTCCTTCTCAGAGCACTTTGATCTTAGTGTCTTCTACACTATGTCATAATTACTATTTAAAACACTTAACTAATTGCATACTTGTATCCTGGACAAAGAGAACCAGAAGAACATTATGAAAGTTACAGAGGTGTATGTAGCCTCTGTTGCCCTTCTCCCCTCCCATCTTATTAATACTGACATGCTCAGTTTTAGAAAATCCCAGTGTTGCCTATTTAGACCTGGAAGTGTGAGAGTTACTTTGTTTTTCCATTTTATGGTGCTACTAGTTAAGATAATTGTCAGAGTCTATTAACTACAGAAACAAATTTACTAGATCCACTGAAGGCCGGACCCTGTTGGTCAGGACATATATTTTGCTTTAGGCAACTTCTCATTTCTATTTTGTTAACATTTATAAAACACCTAGCCTCATAACAAATGGGTGGCTTGATGAGTTAGCTGAGTGTTATGGGCTCTATTAGCCCTCAAATCTCTCCTACCTGGGCAATAGAGTTTGAAGCCATTCTTCTCAAACTCCCACTTCTGTGGCAAGTTTACTAGTAATAAAACAAATTCAGTAATGAAATTCAGTTGTGTTGTCTCAAACTGACTGTTCATACATTCAGAAAGATGCTCCTGTATAGCAAGTGTCCATGTAAAGGAGCTTGTTTTTGTACACCCACACATTTTGCTGCTTTCAGCAGGAAGCTTCTCAGGGCTTACTGGAAGTGTTCATTGCGTYCCTTCCGTGAATGTTTGTTTGCATGATGCCATATTTGATAGGACTATCTTTGTTGAATCCAGAGGCTTTCACTTAAAACTGATTATGACTTTTAACTGTGAAATATTCTGTTTTCTCCTTCTAATATAGGAGATATTGATAATTTATGTGTGAAATCCTTGTCCAGTTGGAGTTAATGTGAGTGTGAGCAGGGCCAAACTGTGAATGTGTCATCAAAATTGCTTGGGTGTTTTCCACAAAGCCACTTACAAGGGATATCAGATAGCAATAAGAGCATTCAGATGGTTCTAAAAAATAAATAAATAGTATATTATTCTAAATAAGTTACCTAAAAATAATAATAATGTAATAAATTTTCACATGAAAAACTTAGTAGAAAAAAACAAGGTCCAAAAGATGACGAAACCAGTAAGGCCAAACATAAACAGCTGTAAGTTTAAAACATTCAAATAAAACCTGATGACATATTAATTGAAACTCACTTTACTGGGGCAATTGTCCTCTCTAAAACACGTGTAATGTTGGATTTACCTGATTTCCATGGCATGTTACAATGGAATCATTTGACTGGTTCAATACTTGGAAAATTAATCATTGTCTAAAATTGCAAATTTATACTAAAAAGACGAGAAAAGCCACTGAAGTGTCATAGCAAGGCTTAGATTCATGTGTGTGGCTGCAAGAGTTTGCAGGGCCAGAAAATTACGGATAGTGACAGATTCTTGTGCAAAAATTCATGACTGACCCATACAATGAATACCTACCTTAAAAACCAAATCATTTGTAGGAAGTCACAAATGCAGATGACTGGTCAAATCAGTATGTACAGCCCCTGTAGCTTTTCTTACTGGTTTACTCTTGCAATGACCCCTCATGTTTTCGTTTGAAACAAAAATTTCTTGACTTCTGCAAAGGAAGAGGCTCTGCAGAATGTCCTGTCCTCTCTTTCTTACAGGAGCCTGTAAAGTTACTATGCACCAATTGACACTCATGGCAGTTTCAGACCACCGGATAAGTAAATTCGTGGAACAGAAGTGGGAAGCTAGAATTGTGAGARATGTTTCTATCCTGCACTGGTGAAATTAGGGTGGAAACTGCTACTTAAAATAGCATCATCTTTGTTCCTTGGTGCTTTTTCCTTTCTGTCTGCTTCAAAGAGGCTGAGCTATAGTACTGGGACAGAATGTGCTGGGATGTGGGTGACACAAGATCCTAAGGATGAAATCTGATTTCAACAAGACTATTTTTTATTTTGAAAGCTTTCACTGCAAATGAAAGCCATGGCATAGGAGGTATGACTTCACCTTGGCTTTGTAGCTCAATAGCATGTGGGAGGTCTCCTGTGTTCAGGTCAGCACAAGATCATGTAGCCATCTAGAATTTCAGCTTTATTCATGTCCTAGTGTTCCCTTCCTACCAAGTGGGTTAATATGTTTAGAAGAATTTTCTGACTGATCTATTTTTGCAAGAAATAGTGAAAGGAGTGATTCTGGCTGTGCAGTATGGGAGGGGAAAATGCATACTGAAACAGCTTAAAGCACGAAGAAAAAAGTATTATGACTTGACTAAGAATTGAGTCTCAATTAGCTGCCACAAATGTATGGAAGTATTTGATTATTGCATCTTAATCTCACCTTCATCCCAGTTTGAAACAAGCTGAGTTTCCAGATCTGTGCTTTCAGCATTCTGCCATTTACAGTCTGAAAAGCCTTAATGGTATTGCTGTTCTTAAAGAAAGAGAGTATTTCGATATTACTTACTCCTACACACATTCCCATGTGTAGTCCAGCCTAAAACATCCTGACCTGTTATATATTATTTCTGGAACCTCTGGAGGTRTTTTACAGGACTGCCCATACTAACATAGAAGAAAAGCACTTCCAAAGAGCCAAAGAACATGAGAATTTCTTGCCAAGCCACTTTCCATTGTTTACCAGCAGTCCTGGCTAACCTGGGGAGTCCCAGTTCACTGGAAGTCAGCAAATGTGACGCCCATCTACAAGAAGGGCTGGAAGGAGGGTCTGGGGAACTACGGGCCTGTCAGTGTGACCTCAGCAGATCCTCGTGAGTGCCATCATGAGCACACACAGGGACAGCCAGGGGACCAGGCCAGGCCAACATGGGTTTAGGAAAGGCAGGCTTTCTATAGCAAGGTAACCCATTGAGTAGATGAGGGAAAAAGGCTGTGAGTGTTGTATGTCTGGACTTCAGTAAAGTCTTTGATGTCGTTTCTCACAGCRTTCTAACCACAACTAGATCAGAAGTTCTTGAGTTTTCAATTCAGCTCTCTTTTGGAAAGTGCAGAGGTGAAAAAATCAGTATAAAATACAAGGTAAGAGAATTGCATTGCTCTTTTGAGGCAGCCATTGTGTGAAAAAGGAAAAGAAGATACTTCCTATATTGAATTAATAAATAAAAAAGTATGCATAATAAGATCCTGTTGTCATTCACATTTGATTTCTCAATTTCCCTCCAAAGAAAAGGTGTTTAAGAAAAGTCATTGCAAAAGTGAAAGATTGAAAAAGAGGGTGTGCTAAGAAAAAGAATAAAGCTCAATTTGCTCTAATAGCTTTTCTTGAAATCTACTGGTGATTTGTACTGAAAAAATGCCCACTTTCTATTTCAAAAGAATTTTAAACAGACTCACTACGTTTTTCTGCTTTATCCATTAGTAATGTGTGGTTGAGGCTTATTTTCCTAATACATTTTTAGAGACCTTTAAAAAATTATTTTGACATTTTATGGCAGCATGGAGATATAAATACCTTTTTATCTTCYGTTTTAGTTATTTTCTATTCTTTTTGCAATACCTTTGCAAAATATATATATTTTTGTGCTAATTAAGGTATATTTATTTTTCTGGATATATATGTACCTGTATTTTATGTGGGGGTTGGGGGGGAGAGGGGATGTATGTATCTGTATGTGGAAATTATTTGTTTGAAAAAGCATTGGAAAAACTTCCAGGTAACCTTTCTGGCTTGTTTAATGCTGGAAAAACAATGTGTGATATTTAGCTCTGTCTTTAAAGTTTCTGTATGCTGTTCTTTCTATTAGACAACCGTGGAGAAATTAAGCGCCAGATACACRTATTAAAGTGCTAAGTGGGATATTGTGTACTCTCCCTGCTAGTAGTTATTTTTATTTACATGACCAACTTTAGTGATATCACAAACTATTATTTCTATTTCTGTTATAAAAAATTATCATGAAACAGATATTACCTGAAGAGTAATAAACACTTCAGTTAATGCTAAATATTAGTGGGGGCAGGGGATGGGGAATGTAGTTTATTTGTTGCTTTGGAATTTTTTAAAATTCAGAATAATAACATTATTTGTGTGGTGATGAGAAATTCCAACCTGACAGACCTGGAAATATGCTGTTCAAAATTGTGATCTTGCTCTCTCATGGGTCCCAATGGAGGTATCATCTCTTAAATTGAAGAGAGCCACAGCGTTATCTGGGATAGCAAGATAAATTCTTTTAGGTATTTTTACTACCTTTGCTTCCACGTGATACTCCTGATAAAAGGTTGTGTATGGATGACAAAATTATAATGATTTTTGGTAACTTAGTAACAGGGGGGGTCACAGTCATGCAGTACTCTTCTGTTTAGAACTTATTTCTTTCCTGAGTCTTATCCCTACCTTCTTTTCCACCATCTGTTCCAGCATCCTTTTTTCACTTCACACAAATATTGTGGTATCCTTTCCACTATGATCTTTCATTCCTATCACTGAACAACTAAATACCCACCTACCTAGTACAAAGGTTAATATGGTCCACCTAGGTGATATTTTCTAAATATTGTTTTATTTTTTTTTGACTGCAGGTGTTTTCCAGATCTCTGTTGTTTCAAAATATCTACTTTCATGTGGAACATACATCCTAAAATATTTTCCAATTCTGTTTTTATGATCAATAGTCCCTGTCTTTATTAAGGAATTCTCTTTCTGATGGTGCTTTTCATACTCAAGTTTTTTTTGTTTCTGCTAGCAGGCGCTATTTTTCACCTAGATTTATCTTCAAACTCTCAGTAGACCAATAAACATTAGTACTTGGTTAGTTCCCTGCCATATTTATGTATTACCAATTTTTTACCTTACATTCTAAGTTTTTAAATAATTTTCTGTTTGTTACAGTCTCCTTGGAATCTAGGTATGTTAGTATATTGGTTTCTTATTCTAAATATGTGTTTTTAAATGTATTTTTGCTAATATCACCAAACCATAGAATGGCCTGTATTAGAAGGGACCTTAAAGATCAACTAGTTCCAATGCTCCTGCCGTGGGCAAGGACACCTTCCACCAGACCAGGGTGCTCAAAGCCCTGTTCAGCTTGGCCTTGGATAGTTCCAGGGATGGAGCATCCACAGCTTCTCTGGGCAACCTGTTCCTGTGCCATCACAGTAAAAATTTTTTTTGGAATWTCTAGACTAAATCTACCCTCTTTTAGTTTACAGCTGTTGTCCCTTGTCCTACTGCTAAATGCCCTTTTAAAATGTCCTTAAGTAATGTGACTTTCCCTATGGAAAACCACAAGCATTAGGAGAAAAAACCGAACCAACAGCCCCTCACGTGTTTATCTTTAGACATGTTCATCTACATAAAGAGATTATATACAGTATTTGTATGCAAGGCATTTTATGACTAAATAAATTCTGAGCTGCAGCTATAATTCTAGAATGCTTAAACCTGAAGCAATTTAAGGGCCTCTATTGTGTGTGCAGGAAATGGAATGACATCTGGCACTTGTTGCTAGGCAAAGTGTGCCTACCAAGTAGCACTTAGAAGTAATCCAGCAGTTTAACTAGTAGGAATGCTAAATTGCTTCCAATGCAGTTTGCCTGTGATGTATTTCTAAAGTGAATGCAAACTTATTTTCCTAACCAGTAATTTAAGCCCACAAAATGTAAACCCCCCTGCTTGCGTGGGCAGTCAGCTCCATGGGAGAAAAAAATCCCAGCATTTTGGGGGAGCTTTTTCTGGGATGTACTGAGCACCTCTCAAGAACATCGATTTCAGTTGGAATTAACAAAATGCACAATTGCTTTGTAATGCACAAAATTAGGGTCTTGAAAATCAGCACCCCTATTCACTGTGAGGGGTGTGGATGTAGGAAAGGAATTTAGCCAGTCTTTTCAGTAGGTTCAGCATTTGCTTCATCTCTGTTCCATCCCATGGACACTGAAGTGAAAGAGAAATGATTATGTGTTTGTGGTGATGGACTGGAGAGATCACACCAAGASATCCTTCAGGATATTCCTGATACAGTACAAAGCAGTAATAACCAGTCATTTTAGATGAGAGAAAATGGTGTTTGAATACTACATAGGCATTTAGGTGAGCCATGTAGAAGAAATTAGAAACACCTGTGATAATTTACATCTGTTTGTCTGATCTTAAAGCCTTTCCAAGATTTAAAAAAAATATCCACTGTCTAATTGGGATTAAACCACGCTGTTCATAATGAATTCATGAAGATGCACCTTTTCCAAGAAAATCATGCTATAACACATACCTTTATTTTATAATACTTGTAACAGAGAAAGATTTGATTAATTTGTATTCAAATTTAAAAAAACCAAAAAACTTTATTTCATTGTGATCTAACTTGGATTTTGGTTGTGGACCTCTATATTTTAGGTATCTACCAAAGACCCCAGCTGAATACATATTGTAGCTTTGTAGCTTTGATTGGCAACTCTAATAAGAATGAGATACTGCTTTGCTCAGTGATTGTCATTCAGACATTCTTTGCAGAGAACATGAATTTGAACTAATGGCAAGAAAATTAAACAGTTCTTCTAGTGATTTGTTAATTCTTCTTGTTATAAAGGCATTTCCTTTAGGGAAATTGCATTCTGTTTGGGAATATCTTCTGCAAGGCCTGAATTGATTCTTGATGTGATCMCATCTCATCCTTTTGACTGACAAGGTTGACTCTTTCTGCCGAGGTTTTTTTAATGTTTTTTTTTTCTTTGAATTTTCCATGTCATTGCTTTCTTCCTTCTTCTTTAATTTCTTCCTTTATTTTAAGTATATGTTTCAACAAATGTTTATATTTTCTCACCTTCCCTTCTTTTGTTTCTTCTGAATCCTCTCTTCAGTCATGTGGTTTTATTGTCTGTGGTCCACATTATATTCCAGTCCTTTCTACTCATCTTGTCCTGCCTCTTTGTCTCTCCTTGGTTTCTTTGTTCATTCCCTCAGACTCTTTAATTTCTTCTTCATTTGCTTCTAGGTTCCTTACACATATTCTATTTAATACTGTCCTCTGCCTACCCCTTATGCCACAGCCACTTAAAGCAACTGACATTTTCACCTGGTTCCTATCCCTTCCTCCCCTCTCCAATACCGTGTTCCCCTTCCAGCCTGTATTTTTATCTTTTTTCTTTTTTCCTATGAGAAGTCTTGACTAAAGATATTTACTAAAAAGAAATATGTTCATCTTAGCTTTTAATTTTTAAGTACTATTTACAAAGTAGTTACATTGATCTTGCATTCACGTACACATTTTTTGTCTAAGCCATCATAGCCAGTCTTAACTTAATCCATATTCATAGGTTTCAGTGTTGGCATGAGTTTGTTGTCCTTGTCTAATCTATCTTTCAAATTGATCTGCTTCTTAGAACAACTAACATATCCATGATAAACAGACATTATTAATTTCTGTGATAATTGATTTTCCACAGAGTATGAAAGCTCGCCAGAGTTTCACGTTGAAAAAGCTCTGTGAAACAAAGGTGTGCTCCCCAAAAGGGGAACAGGGGAACTTGGAGATGTTTTTTATTTTCAAAACACTATTTTAACAGTTATTTATTGCATTATTCTTGGGTTTTGTGACTGTAGTAAGGTTTTTACCAAGTTAATTTTTTTGTCTCTTWTTAAAAATTCTATTAATAACCATTTAATTCTCTGACTAGCCAAGGTCTTATTGTAACTAGAATGGGTTTGTGATTATGTCAAGCTTGAAAAGGCATGAATAACCAGCATGAACAGAAAAATTATGAATGCAGTACACATTGTGTTCCTATTGGTGTGTCTCAGTTAGAAGCAGAAATAGCTTATTTTTATCCTTGGTTTCTGTACTGTCCATACTTGTTCCTTTTAGAGTTTCTAGAACTTTCACGCCCACCTTCTTCCTCAAAATATTTTAAAAATGTAGAAGKCCTAGGGAACAACAAAAAAAGTACTCTTCTGTTATCAAGCCAGTTTGGTGAAAATTCTTCAACTGTTTGGCTCCTTTTTTTTTTTTCTAGTGTCCTTTAAAAGGTTCATTCTCTTCATCTCAAACTCAGAAGAACAATGAGAGTCTTGTTTACTGAATCTGTAATTTTACAGGGTTTTTTTCTCTTCTTTTTTTCATTTATTGCAACCAAAGTTCTTAGGAATTTTGTCTTTTGAAAGCTGACAGAGAATCTGCCTTTTTGTCTGTGCATGTGAGAGATTTGTTATCAAAAGGTACCTAGCATCCTTTGTTAGAACAGCCTTCCTTTCTTGCTGCTGTGATTGAGCTTTTGAGGATCCTCTGATGRTTTCATTAGATGAGAGGACACCTCTGTCATGGGCAAGAGCGATTAAACTAGAGATTGAAACCAGACATGAGAAAATCAATGTGAATTTTGCCATTGACTTCATCAGGCCGGTCTCCTCTGTATCCTTCTCTGTTTACAGTACTCATTCTGCATGTTCTCTTCCATTCCTTCCTGGCTACCTTCCTGAGAAGGAAATGCACAGTGCAGGGTGTAAGGACAAGCCCACTGACTTACGTGATCTGAGTGTAAAGACAGGGACTGGCTCAGCTTGAATGCCTTGGGAGCACTAGCCAAACTTACTTGTTTTACATGTCTTCCAGTATGTTTTATTCCTTATCTATAAAATGTGGGTGATTTTTTTCACCACAGTTTCTGGGCATTATGAATGTAAGTGGCCGCACAATCGCCTAATAATAGATTGTGATATGCTGAGATAATATGGCAATAGAACTATATAAATATCTGAAATTAAAAGAATTCAGGACTTCACCTGAAATTACTTCAGAACTTTGGGATATATTGTTCCCTGTGCTTCAAACTTTGTAAGGAATGGAAAATGTCATTCAATTGTTTGGATTTTTTTTTTCTAAAATCATTACTTATTAGCACTACATTTAAATGTGCATTGAGAATAACAACATAAAGAGACTGAGAAGTTCAATTATACCACCCACACCTAGAAATAATCTTTTTACACTAAGAATCTGGAACAATGTTTTAAAAGCAAATAAAACAATCTGTTCACCTTCTATCCATTATGTTCTTTTAGTTGAGAAGATTTCCCTGATTTATTTTGAACCAAGGAATAAAAATAGAGTTAATTTCAGTTTTCCATGAATTGCAGTCTCTGGTATTTTAAAAATGTATAATACTGTGCTGATTACTCTTTGTTTAAAAGGATGGTAATCTGTGCATACTATCACAGTTGGAGCTCTGTTCCCACCTGCCAGCTATTTTCTCACTCTTTCTCTGGGCAAGGAGGGCTTTTTGTGTTGCTCTTTAAGTAATTTGATGCAAAGAATAAATGTAATAGCTCCTACTCTGCAAAAGCCTCTGCCCAAGCTTTCTGACCTTTTACAGAAAGGTCTGAGCACATTCACCCACCCAATTATGGTGACGTACCCAAGGCACCTAAGTTAGTAACCTGTCTATCTTACTAATATGCCTACATTGTTTTTCAGACTGTGCTGTGCAGAGCTGTGAGGTGCTATGAACTGTAGGTAAATTTTTTAAAAAGGCAACTGAAGAAATCAGTTCTAATATGTATTTGGCAAAATATATGAGTCTTCTGAAAACGATCATGTATTATCTGGGAAATGTCTAGGGGTCTAAAAGCAAGGATGTTTTATATCTTGATAAAGACCTCTTTTCTCCAGGCATAAGCTCTGAATCAAACCAAGCCACTTTCTGGAGCCACTGACTGTAGTGCTTTCATAATTGTCTCAAAATAAATTATCTATCTCCCTTTATATAATTATATTACTTTATATAACTTATTTGTATAAAACTTCTAGAAAGTGTCCAAAGAAGGGCCATTAAGATGGTGAAGGGCCTGGAGGGAAGCTACTCCTTATACTGATAAGGAGTAGCTGAGGTCATTTGGTTTCTTCAGCCTGGAGAAGAGGAGACTGAGGGGAGACCTCACTGCAGTCTACAATCTTCTCATGAGGGGAAGGGCAGGTGCTGATCTCTGTAGTGAGAAGTGACAGGACCCAAGGGAACCACTAAGAAGTTGTGTGAGGGGAGGTTTAGGTTGGATATTAAAAAATATCTTCACCCAGATGGTGGCTGGGCACTGGAACAGGCTCCCTGGGAAGTGGTCACAGCACCAGCCTGACAGAGTTCAAGAAGCATTTGAATAATGCTCAGGCACATGGTGTGGCTCTTGTGGTGCTCCTATGCAGGGCCAGGAGTTGGACCTTAATGATTCTTGTGGGTCTCTTCCAACTCAGATTATTGTATGATTCTATGATCCATCTGGAAAAAAATTTCATCCCCGCCACCTTCTTGTTTCTGGCAGTCTTCCTATTTGTAAAGAAAGTGCAGTGAATTCTTAAGGAATCCTGTTTTGAATGCCTGATTTCTTCACCAGTCCTCCTATTATTCCACTTGCTGAGCCTTCGTTCTGATGGAATCAAGTCACTGGATGAAGAATATTTTCAGAAGTCAGGATGCTGCCAATCCAGACCTGACCTTTTCTTGAAGACACTGCAATTGAAATATATTTTAGACTCTGTTAGCTCAGGAATAAAATTTGCCAAATACCATATACCATGTTTTGGAAGGTGAAGTCTATTTTAATTTCGCTAAGGAGCCAGTGCACCACTTGGTAAATTGATAAGCCTGTGCTTTGGAGAATGTGATAGCAACAGGTGCAGCAGGAGGTTTGGCTGGACTGTAGAAAACCTGTCAACCTGAGGCATRTTCTGGGAAACAAGATCTATCTTTATTTTTCTGAGCTTCAGATTCTTCTTAAAGCTGATAAAGAAAACACCCCAGTCTCTGAACAGGTTAAAACTTTACAAATATTTATCTTTTCTGAAAGCATAGGGAAAAATTTTGACAGTGTTTAGAGATGATTAGTATTCAAAAACCAAAAGAAGAAAAACCTAATACCTAGAATACAGTGGGGGAAGAGAATAGCCAAAACAAATATCGAGAAGCATTTGTTTAACCTTTGGCAGTAGACAAATGTGGGCACAACTTTATATGCTCAGAAYTGTATTTCATTTTTGATCCATGCTGTTCATTGGAATGTTGAGGTATAACCCTTATATGTGTCCTTGGTGGCCAGATATTTTCAAAACTTTCTAAAACAAGATTTTGATGCACCCATGTTTTTTCCTCTAATAATGGTCTATTAACACTATGTGCTATGCTGTTTGTTTTTAAATGTTAGTGCAAGCTTGAATACTCCTGCTTTACACACCTCTTATTTTTGTAATGAGTTTTCCCTATATGCTAGCAAAAGTTTTGGAGACATTAGTGATTCAATTTCAGGGATTACTAGCTGGTATTTAACAATTTAAATCTGTGACAAGCTGCTGTTTCCCATTTCTGTTTTCTGTGTTGTGTGTATCTGCATTSTTTTGAAGAGAAAGGGACCAGATTTCCTGCCAGATGTAATTCTAGAGTATGTGGTTAATYGTATTTATGATCTTGAGCTATAGGAAGAATGTGCAATCCCTTAATTTCCTCCATATGTTAAAACACCATTTTAATGCCATTAAATAAAATTATCCATTTCAATTAACTAACTATATTTATCATGAAACGATGGATAAATTGTTTTGTAAAGCATATACACAACTTTGATAACAAATATTAGAAATCTATCATTGACAGATAATACTAAGTGTAATTCTCTCAGACAAGAAAGCACATCATCTAGGAGATCCTGAGTTTGAAAACAGAAGTCTTTGGATCACCTGCTGGTCATTTCTTAAGCACAATTAATGAATAGCAATACCTTTCATGATGCTGATAGATTTCTTTTAAGTGTAGCCRTTGTAGGAGGCTTGTAGTTGTTTCGTGAGGGAAAGTCCCCTTTTCTCCCCCCCAGCTCACAATGCAAAGGAGATACAGCAAAGTTTTTAGCTTCTGACTCGATGGTGGCTACACAGTCATCAAACAGGCCTTGTACAGTGCATTGGCTTTAATGAGGTGTAGGTTCTCCTGTGTGCAGCTCAGTTTTGTGCCAGGCTTGTAGTTTTGACCCTTTGGCCACTAGGTTTATCATGCTGTAAATATTTGACTAATTTTTTGTACTCTTTGGAGCTGTCTTGCCCAGCTGACTTGTTCCATGTAATGTTTCTGTAACTGGCATGTTTAATGGGGACTTGTTTGACCAGCAGATAACCAGAAAATGGTAGAATGTCTGGGATTTCATTACAGAATGCTAGAGAATTGTAACACACCTGTGCTAGAGTTTGTTGYGAATCCCAGTAATAAAGACTTTCAKRTTCCATAAGGTATTGATTAAAATACCTTTTGTTGGAGATAACACAAGAAGGAAAAAACGAGTAGCACGGATCTCCTTAAGTTGTGCARCATCAGAAGGACTTCTCATCAAGGCATGTCAAGCTGCCTGATTTCTGTCTGCACTGAGGTTCACCAGTGTGATGGCCTTCAGACCTCTTACAGGATTTTCTTAGAAGTAAYGATTATGGGTCATTTTGACTGTCAGGGAAAAGGATGTTCACATGACAACTTTAAGACAAGGGCAAAGCCACACAGGTGGCCACTTATTTCATACSTAGCAGATCAAAAGTTATACAGCTAATGTGAACTCATCCAGTCTTTAAAGCAAGTTTTTGGTGTCAACCTGTGCTCTATGTAAGCTGCAATACCAGCTGGATTCATTTTGAATGTGCAATGTGTATAACATAGCTCTACTCCTAAATAACTTTCTGATTTATTTATTTTTCTCCTCAGAGTCCTGATACACTGGCAACATTTGGTTTGTACTTAGCTAGGTATATTTTAGCCTTACTATCTTTAGCTATCTCTTCAGTACTAATGACACAGGCATTTGGAGGCACCGTTTTTAATACATTTATGTGGCCCTTTTTTTTAAAGTAAAAAACTACGCAGCATTTGTGGGTTTTTCATAGGGAGATGGTGGTATGTTTAATCTCACAGGGAATCAGAAATTCTTCTTCAGTCAGGTTTGGTTCATTGCTTTTAGGCTTACAGAGCCCAAAAGGTCATGTGTAGCCACGGATCATAGAAAGAGCCAGTGAAGGGTACCTGGGACAACATTTTTTAGTCAATGTGAAGTACATGCCAAACTGACTAGACTCAGGAAATGGGGTTGTGCTGGCTTTTTTGGGGATGATTTTCCTTACAGTAGTTGGATGTGGCTGTGATTTTTATCTGTGCTGGAAACAGTGTTGACAACTCAGGAATGTTTTAGCTGTTGCTGAGAAGTGCTTGCACAGAATCCAGGCCTTTTCTGGCTCTCACGGCGCCAGGGAGCAGRCTGGGGGTGTACAAGGAACTGGGAGGGGACACAGATGGGACAGCAGATCCCAGCTGACCACAGGGATATCCCATATGGTGTCATGCTCAGTGTATAGAGCTTGGGGAAGGAGGAGGAAGGGGGGGATGTTCAGAGTGATGGTGTTTCTCTTCCCAAATCACCATCATGTGTGGTGGAGCCCAGCTTTCCTGAGGATGGCTGAACACCTGCCTGCCGATGGGAAGCGGTGAATGAACGCTTTATTTTGTCTTGTTTGTGTGCACAGCTTTTACTTTACCTATTAAACAGTCTTTACCTCAACCCACCAGTTTTCTCACTTTTACCATTCCAGTTCTCTCCCCCATCCCACCGGGGTTAACTTCTCTGAAAGTTATCTCTTGGAAAGGAATTGTTCATCTCTCAGGTATAATTTTGTTTGATATGCACAGTATCCGTGCAAAAGTCTACACTGGGAAAGTAACATATGGAAAAGCAGTCTTCTAGAGAAGCCAAAGAATACTTGCTCTGCCTATTTAAAGACCTTCTTACTTAAAAGTTGATTATTTTTGTTCTTCAAAAAAAAAAAAAAGAGAAACCATTTGGTTAAAAATAAGTAAGAAATCTTTTACAGAAAAATTGAATTATTAATGGAAGCCTTGACTCTAGACTGTTTTGATGGATAAAACTAATTTATCTCTGTCTCCCTGAGATATTTATATCATCTGTCTAAACAGCGTGAGTCACATTTAAAATGATATCAACTTGTGCCACCTCCAGAGTAACAAACTGGAGCTGATTCAGCTGAGTGTTGCTTTCCTTCATTTTAATCATTCAAAATATCCAACTRATTTTTATTAAAATTGAGTCAGTTCATTTTACAGGGAATTTGAATCCGTAGCCAAGAGGGAGAAAAAGAGATGTCACTGATCAGCAGTATAATTTATTTTTTCTTGTATTTTGGACCTTCTTACTACAGGTAGAGGAAAAAATGTGTGTTGTCTTTGATTCTTGAGGTATGTGTATATATACATAGGCACAAACTTATTAATACTAATTACACGTGTAGTAATAAAAACACATAGGTTTTTTTTACAAATACAACTGTGGGTTTTATATACAATTCAAGTAAATTACTCAAGCTATGAAAGACCATTTGGTCTCAGAGCACTGTCCAGTACATAGGAATATTGTACATGTACATGTATTACCTGCCACGTGTTGCAACTGGAAACAATGAAATTGGAGTAGAAACATTTGGAAACCTTTTACATCTTGCTTATTTTTTCTTCTTTTAAACAATTCTGAAAAAATTATTTCAGAATTTGCCATGAAATGGACTTCCAAAAACATTTTTTTATGTCATCTGGAACTCTTTGATATTAAAAAGAATTATTGCATATTGTACTGTTTTTGTGTTTATTTGCTGAAAACATTCGTTTCTAATGCCTTGTTAGGCATTTAAGCAGAAGATGGATGGAGATGTAGAAAGGGCTCAACAACTGTATAACCYGACACAAAGAGTTGTGTGCAGAGAAATTTTAAGAGCAGAGGAGACAATCGCACCTATATGTCTCTTGCTGAGACAGATGTTTTAGGGGCGAAAAAATTTTAAAATTTATATGGAGTAATAGACTGTGTGAAAGAGTGAAAATCCTTCCTGGCCTCTTTCAGCAACTTTTGTTCTGAAATTCTGAATATAGGATTAGAGTAGGATATGTTAAAAAACCAATACTATGACCAGTATATGCAATAAAAATCTTTTATAAGCATTACTTTAATTTAGTTTCTAATCTTGTCAGTGGAATTGCAATTGCCAGTAAGTATAGTTTTAAATTCCAAGACTAAGTAAAATCATTCATGATGACCTCTTTGGGCAGAGAAAGATAGCTATAGTCTCAGTACTGGGGCCTTCCAGGGGGCAGCAATTTTTTTTTTTAATTATAGTTTTATTTTCTAGTCTATTTTAATTTCTAAGGATACTGATTTTAAGGTATTGTTTGATCTGATCCATAGTTTCTTATTTATATTAGTGTATTTATCTAATACATGTCATGAATCATGTTAATGCAAATTTTAAGTGTTTTCTTAAAATACTCTCCTGCAAATGCTAATACTTTTGATCTCCAAATTTAGCCACAGTACTTTTAAATCAGCTTATTTGCACAACTTGTATTGAGAGATGATTAGAAGATTTAAAACCTTTTGTATTCACATTGATGCAAGTCAACATGAAACAAAGATTTTATTGCTATAAATAATATTGTAGAGTATGGATAATAGAAATAGTCACTGTGTCTAGTTGATTCATAATCTGAAAATTAAATACCATCAGCAGTCATGCCCTCACACTTAYCTCTGGCAATTTTTCTATATTTTAATGTGGGTTCTGATTGATTTTTTCATTTTAAAACCCTATTTGATATTTGTTTACTAAAACATTGTTCTAAGCAATCCCTGCAGCACACAGCACAAGTGCAAGAGGAATTTTTTTTGCTTTTTCTTAGGAAGTATCTACAGTAGTTTATTTAGGTTTTATCCATACCTCTGTTGGAATTATGATTTAACAACATTTATGATGTTTTCATTGTTAAAGTTCTTCCAGTAATAACTAGATTGAGATGATTTGTCATCAGTTTTCATTTTAACTCTGAAAATCCATTTCAGATAAACTTAAATGCAAGTGGGGAATCCAATCACTGTGGAGTGCTGAGAGGCAAACTGTGCTACAGGCTTTGTGTGCTCTTGTCAGAGTGACTCAGTCACTCAGGCTGCCCACAGCCCAGTGCTCAGTGGTTTTGTCTGTTATTCTGGGCTGCTTCAGGGTCTGGATACCCTAAATAAACATGGACAAACTGGTTTAATGTGAGAGCATCTAAGTTCCCATGTGGTGGGTTTTCTTTTCATTTTTAATAGCCTTTTGTGAAATAAAAAAGGTTAAATTTCTTTTCTTCCTTATAGGTCTCTGGGCCTACTGTGCTGCTTGTAAAATCTCTGATGCAATTCTTATCAGGACTGTGGCTTGTTGATAAAGGAGCTTCAGTGAAAAAATTGGCTTGAAATGTTCTACTATCATTAGGCAGCTTTTCCCTTGAAATTTCCCCCTGGGTTTTTTGAGCATTGTTTCTAAATTCCAGCCAGTCCCCTTGGTCAATCCATACTTTAACCTCATCCTGTCAGCACAGGGAGAATAACAAGAGGTTGTGATGYGAAGGAGGAGGAGGCAGTATTTTTTTGAAAACCCCAGCATTGCTGAACCTCCTTTCAGCAGGAGTAGAATCCCTTGGGCATACTGCAAAGGTCGAGAAAAACTGGCTTTTGTTGGAGGTAGTGCAACATAGACAACCAAGACCTCRACTCTAAAAAGAGATAAATTAAACATACAGAGATAGAGGAAAAAAAGTAATAATACCAACTTCTTCTTATTTTTTTCCCCCTGAAACTGCAACTTTAACAATTCTGAAGAAGGAGATTCAGAGAAATGCTTCATCTGAGTTCAAGGCGCAGTTATTAAGAATCTCAAATGCAGCTAAATAGAATAATGCATTTTGCAAATCCTATTTTAGTGTAATCTGAGATGTTTTCACTAGCTTTACATTGGTGCAAAGYAGCA
This sequence comes from Parotia lawesii, assembly GCA_003713295.1. NCBI lineage: Eukaryota > Metazoa > Chordata > Aves > Passeriformes > Paradisaeidae > Parotia > Parotia lawesii. The sequence goes on from RAHM01000012.1 coordinate 6,218,559, forward strand.
CAATCTATTTCACTAACCACTGGAAAGAAAGTCATCCAGTTGGAAAGAAATATTAAAAACATCTTCACTGTGCTGGTCTAGGTTGAAAGTGCAGAACAATTTTTAATTTTTTTTCCAAGGTTGTCAACTGCTACAACTTAATCATCCTTCCTATCTAATATCCCAGTCGGAATCTGGAATCCACAGCAACAAATTCTTCTTATTTCTTTACCTATTTAGTGAATTGGTTTTTTTAGATTTGAAAAGCACTTCAGGAATCAGTCAGGGGTTGCTAAAACTGCATAGTAATGTRCCCAATTCATTTTTCATGCCAGCTGCTGATTTTCTTCTGATGACTGACTTCATGCTTGAGAGAGAAATCCTTATCTTAGCGTAAGCATCTCACCTGCCTGTAGAAAATTGATTCCATTACAATTTTAAAATGAGAACTGCCCTCAATTGTGTTCTTACGTAGAATAATTGGGCTTTAGTTATCAAAARTAAGTGACAGCAAAGACATCTGAGTGTATTTTAATGTCTGGTCAAACAGCCTGGATCTTTGCACCCAAGTAAGACACATCTTTTGAAGTGAAGGTTACTTTGCTATAAGTAATGTGGCACGACCACATAAATAGGTATATTCCAAAGGCAGTATTTCCAGTTGTGTTTACTTAATGAACCAAGAATTTATTTAAAAGCTTTGGCAGTTTAATAAGCACATGATCATAGTTTCACAGTTCCTTCCGGATGGGGAGTGCTCTATTCATCTTTCTGAGAAAAATGGTGACTGTAATTTCAAAGGTAGTATGTTGCCTCATTGGGCTGTTTGTTTGTTTTTAAACTAGCTACCTCTAGTCATACGTAACATCTGAAAGCTCTTAAATACCAAGAAGTTTATCCTTACCAAAATTTCTGTGACAAAGTCAATTACCAATATTTGCTTTGTAAAGAGTTTTTAAGCTCATCACTTGGACTCCTGGTGATGTTGTCACGTGCTAGAGGTTATCCAGAAAATGAAACATACAGCAGTTGAACCCAGTCACCTTTCTTCCAATTCAAGGTCTTAACATCAAGATCAATCTTTAATTATTTTTGTTTTCTGTAAAGGAGTCTACATTTTTGTGCCCCACCACTGCTCTGTAGAAAAGATAGTCATGGCAGATGAACAGGCATACATTCACACATGCTCTTACCAACAGCATGGGAGGTGACAAACCACGTAGTTTGTTTTGACTGCTTTCATTGCCTATGGAAATTTAACCACAAGAATGTACCAGATTTCAGTCACAGTGAACCTTAGTATGTAATAAAAAAAGTTAATGAAAACTGGTACAAAGGTGGAGAGAATCTTTTCCAGTAAGATGCGCAAAAATTACAATAGCACTACTGAATGCTGCAATTTCTGTAGACACATAAAAATGAAAGCAACTTTCAAACTTAGTTTCTGGTCCATCCAATAATTATTTAATATAATTGTTTTTATAAACTGATGCAGTTCAACCTGTAACTAGGCTGACATCATGCTCCTTTTTTATTCAAAGTATGTCAGAATATTCAAAGCCCGACATAAAATATTGCATAGATAAGTGAAGCAAAAGAACATAAATGAATGAATCTGTATTTGCATGCAAACGTATCTAGTGATGCATCAAACTCCTAAGTCCCAGCTTCCCAGCAGTTTAGTGAAGAAAGACAGACAACCTCTGAGGACTGTTCAGCCCACACAGGACCTGAGTCACTCTGCAGAAGTGCCTGTCTCTCATGATGGATTACAGACAGAGCTCAGCAAAAGCAGGCTTCCAAATCAATGCCCTGAATACATGCAATACAAATGTGGATTCAGAACTTTTTGTCAGAGATTTTACCTTTATATCTTTGCTCTTGGACCTGTAGGCATGCAAATATATAGTAGAAAAAGATTTTTAGAAGGTACTTAGGTTGAGGTCAAGTGTCTAATCACAAAAGTATGTGATCAGAGCCAAATGCTTGTGGTTTAAATTACCATCTTTCTGCTCAGATGTTTTAATTCCCAACCAATTGTAACTTTGTAAGTGGCTAAAATTCTGCAAATGTTTTCCCTGGGAAACTCGACTCAATCTTCCAAGGTTTAGAGACCTAATGGCAGTTTTAAAGGATGAACTGGGCTCAGGATCATATCACATACATTGTGTGCATAATTTCAAATGCAGATTTGTTACTGCTTCCTGTCCCTAATGATATCTCTTCAATGGGCATATTTCAGACACTTGTCAGYTAAAGGCTTAGTCATGCCATCTTTCCAGAGCTGATGTCAATATGCAGTCATATTCTTCTTGTTGTTTCCAGCTGGGGAGATCTTAGCCTGTGACATAATTTCCTTGCCCCTAGTGTGTGACCTTGTGCTTGTATTTCCAATTTCAATCCACTTTTACTATTTTGGTCCTTCAGATTGTCAGTCCAGTTATTTTTGTAAGATCTTTCGTCTTTACCTCTTTAGTGAGGTTTTACAGGTTTGTTATTGCCAAATGTTGTTGGTGTTACCTGAAGTTTTGTATCAGTATCAGTAAAACACACACAGTTCCAGAAACATCATTTGAAACATAGCCAGTCGTCTTCTTCTGTTCCAGTAATATCCTCTTTTGTCGGAATGTTGTTTCCTTCCTTTTTCCTCTTTTGCATTTCTAGAGCATTTTATCCAGAGTAACTTTTCTTTTCTTGAATGGCATTGTATCCAGCATATATGATCCTATCACATGGATTTCCTATGTTTTTTTTCTTACAGTATTCATTATCTCATAAAAAGATATGCCAGGCTGTTTTGGCATAATGATAGTCTATGTTGGGATAAAGCTGTTATTCATTATATTCCATTTTCATTACTTCAGTGTCTCTAGCTATGCAATGCTTCATAGTTTATTTCAAATCCTGGCACAGCTCATGAGGTCGTGGGCACTTGTTTTTATGTTGTCTGGATCATGTTCACTCCTTCTGCTTAAAAAAAAAACAAAACTAGGTTTTATTTTTCAGACATTTGATTTCCAGCCTGATAGATTCATTAAAAGTCTTTGTTGTTGAACTGCCATTTAATGTATGAGTATTTTAAGTACTCTTAAATGGAGATTATGGGGTCTTGCTCTCTTGGTCTAGACACTTCCTTAAAAATAGTTTTATGTCTTTGTTTTCCTCTCATCTTAGATGAGTAATTTTCATTTCCACAGAGCATGTCATTAGCCACAATGCATTTGCTAATGGTAGTCAACATCCCCATATTAATTTTGTTTTGGACTGCCTGTAAATTGTCTTTAATCTTAACTGGGTTTTGCTGCTTGGTGAAGCCACTCTTTTTCCTGTTTTCTTTTTATTTGGATGATGAAAGAACATTTTAGTACTTGCAATTTTGCAAGATCTGACCCTGCCGAACATTTTCTCTTCTCACTTTCTTCATATATTTTCTGACATCTGACAGTTTTCCTAGCATATTAGTTTCATGTTCCACCCTAYGAGCATTCTGCATAGTCCAGATATACTCTCTGAGGTGACTGCTCATCTAGTTAGAAATGCAGCCCTTTGTTATGAAAGGTTTCTCCACATGTTTGAAGCTGCAAGTTTTTCACAGTCCATGGCCAGTCCTTTTCTTAAAGGAATTACCGCCTTTTCTTGAGTCCTCCTTATTTCCTTGTTTTCTGGTTTTTTTGTTGATGTTGTTTTGTTGGGCTTTTTTTAAGTGAGGTTCTGATTTATTTATGTTTAGCATTTATTTGTGTAACAGCTATTAAAAAAAATTAGAATGAACGTGTCATCAGTTTGGGATACAACTTTCTTGACCAACTGTTTAGTGAGGTCTTATACTTCATTTTTCTCATGTTATGTGTCACATCCTCAAATATTCTACCCTTTATTGCTAGAATTTGTTTTCTGGGAAGCTTCAACCTCACCTCATAATTTTCATAGTGCTAGTTACTCCTTATTTACTATTTCGTAATACCGTTTGATTTCTAAATAATGCAGAAATTTGTACACAACAAATGGGATCCTACAAAAACCTTTCATAAAGAAATCTAAACCCAATAAGAAAACTTCATTGCTTTCTATAATTTTCTTACAGTTTATCACATACTTGATTTATACTTCATCACATAATTATTTTTGTCATGAGGAAGACAGTAATATTGGTACACGTGGGTGTGGGAAGTAAGCAAGAAGAGGATTCCTATGTCAAACTGACTTGCAGATCTACTGCATCCTCCATGTGACAGGGAAGATGCAGCAAGGTATACAAGCTATTGCAGGCAGTTTTGTGGCCTTCTATGCTTCTATATAGTCCTCTCACCCAAATTTTTGGGCAGAATATTGTCATTGCTTTACAATTAAAAAAAAATCCAAATGGCAAAAGTAATATATTTTAAGGGATGGTCAAGGTGAAAATCACATGTGCAATCTTACAAATTCATATTAGTTGGATTCCTGACAATTTCTTTCAGTTGCACGCAAGTGATCTTCAATTACTTCTCAAAGTTTAATTTCTTTTTTTTGTATTTTCTTGTTAAATAAAGCCAAGAAACTGCTCTGTATAACCGCTTTCATGAAAGTATTTTATTAATTTTTTAAACAGGTTGTGTRCATTTTAAGTGAAATTATTTTTTTTCTTCATGCATCACGTGTTAGATTAGTGCATCTCTGAGAGAGGTTAGTGCTGCTGGACCATTGGTAATAACTGATAAGGAGTGGCTTCTGCCTTACTCTGTCATTCAGACATGGGAATGGGAAAATGAGTCCTACTTTTATTAGAATATCTTTTCTTCACCAGCAGATATCAAACTGTTAAATCACAAGTGTGCCTAACATGGAGAATGTAAAGTCATAGTGACAAGTAATCCTTCAAAGGAAGGAAAACGGTTATGTTTTTTCTTTGCTTTTTTTGTAAGCTACCCTAGGATTCACCACTATTTGTCTGTCAGTGAAGCAGGGTAGTCACCAGAGTAGGTTTTTCATTCTGTATTTTGTATTCTTTTTTTTTTCTTTTCCTTTACCAATGGAGAGTTATTCAGCAATTTTTAAGGTGGCAACTCWTGTTTTAAAACAAGAACTAGCATGTTCTCTTATGGTTTTGGTTTATGTGTTTTGCAGCTATTTAACTGTATCTTGTCTTAGGACCATATTGGAAGGCAAGCAAAGTTTTACTGAGCAACAAAAGAGACTACCTTTTCTAATTAAAATTGTCTATTTACAATAGTTGTTTAAATTCCTTCTTACTGGCAGCAGACTGGGGTTGTGTTTTTCAGGCAGTTGACTCTAACTGCAGGAACAGATGCACTAAAAATAGACAGCAATCAGATTCTGTTTTTAAGATGCAGTGATAGGGAGGGAATCTTCTGTAAATCCGATATATATTCAAAAGATATTTATTTTAGAATTGAATGSCCTAATTTAAAAGAGTTGCAGCCGTTTTCACATTTACTACCTAAAATTGTATAGGAATGCTAAAGAATCAAGCGATAAAAATTTGCACCTGGAAGTTAGTGTGAACAATGATACTTAGTATGCAGCATAAGTAGTGAAAATTGTCCRGCCTCTCATCCACCAGCATCCCCAAGTCCTTCTGGGCAGGGCTGCTCTTGATCTGTTCATTCTCCAGCCTGTGTTGATACCAGGGTTTGCCCCAACCCAGGTGTACTATCTTGTACTGGGTCTTGGTAAACTTCATGAGATTTCAAGGGACCTAATTCTCGAGCCTGTCYGGGTCCCTCTGGATGGCATTGTATCCTTCAAGTTGGTCAACAGCACCACTCAGCTTGGTGACATCTGCAAATTTGCTGAGAGTGCACTCCCTTTGTCTGTGTCATTAATGAAGATATTAAATAACACTCGTCCCAGTACGGACCCCTGAGGGACTCCAGCTGTCAGTGGAGGAGGACTTCAGGACTCTGAGCAGTGGACCACTGCCCTCTGGATGTGACCACCCAACCAATTCCTTTTCCACCTAACAGTTCACCCATCAAATCTGTCCCTCTCCAATTTAGAGAAGGATGTTGTGGGGGACTGTGTCAAAGGCTCTATGAAGTTCAGATAGATGACATCTGTAGCCCTTCCCTCGTCCACTGATGTAGTCACTCCATCATAGAAGGGCACAAGTTGGTCAAGCAGGACTCTCCCTTGGTGAAGTCATGTGCTAGCTGTCTTCCTTCTATCTCCCTTCTATTTTTTATTGCATATGAACTATATTAAGTCAATCTGTTAGTCATGTTCATTTAACAATGTAATTGRTGTAATCTATTTTAAAAGCTGGATAGGAAAATACCACTTTCTGAATGGAAAAAAAAAGGGACTTGATGCACTCTTTCCTTGCTTTGCTAGGCCATGGAAAGTGTGACTGTGGGAAGTGCAAATGTGATGAAGGCTGGTATGGTGAAGCTTGTCAGTATCCAACTACTTGCAATCTTACACGGAAGAAAAGCAATGAAATGTGCAAGAATTCTCAAGATATCATCTGTTCTGGTGCAGGTAAGATGTCTTTTGTTGCTTTTGATACCTTAGTGCTCTCCCAGTGTTATCTTGAGAATCATTGTCATTTCTAACTAGTAATTTTGTAGAGTATGTTTAAGAGACTGAGATATAACTGTATRTATACTAAAATGTTTAATTTTCCTAAAGGCCTGTTTCTGTGCAAAAAATGTACACTATTCAGAACACCTACTTTAGTACTCTGGTTTATCCTAGCTGTTTTGATTTGATGAAACTGTAGCTGTGTCATTTCTATTCCTCATCAAAATGTTGTGGTAATGGCATTAACAGAGGAAGTGATGTAATTTCTATCACGTGTTTGTGTTTACAGAATGAAGAAATGGCATTTGCAAATATATTTCCCAGACACTTATAAGCTGTACAATTTTTTGAAACACTTTAAAATTGTACCTGTGATTATTAAAATCAGTTGTAGAAGGTATGCTGAATCATTTAAAGGAGCATTTCCATCTTCACTGTTTTGATTTGGTAACACTCTCTTCTCTAATTGTTTGGTTTTATAACCATCCTGGCTTACATAGAAAGTCCTTTCATTAAAAAAAAACCCCAAAACGGAGGAAAACCAAATGGCCTTTTAGAAGACTTCATTGAAGAATGGTACATTTTAAAGGGCATTTTCTACCAATCAAGTTTTGAGACCAGAAATTGCCTTCTGGTTTTTCCATTACATTGATCTCCAAGTGAAAGAATGTTTCAAGAACCGCACTTCTGCTCGCTATTGCTGGTCTTTAATTTCTGTTGGAGTCCATACATTTTCCTACTACTGAATTTCTCACAAGTTAGTTGCTGACATGAGCAAAGAATCCCAAGGATTTGTGGGACTTGTTACAGAGAAGCTGGTTCTCACAACAGGATGAGAAACCAATTTAACATAAAACTATTAGTATGCAGCATACTGATTAAATGATACACTTAATTTATGACAATAGATGTATGAAAGTTGTGATCAAGAGAGACATGAGAGATAGCTAAGTGAGAAACCGACTCTCAAAAATGAATATAGTCCATGGTATTTAGTCAAAGCTCTTAAAAAAGAATCTCTTTCTTTCCTTAGTTAGAAGTGGCCCCAGTCTTCACAGGAAAATGAACACAGCTTAATAACCACTCCAAGTAGCTAAGGGGGAAGTGTTTGTGGCATCATGAGAAGAATAAATGCTTTTGCTTTTGCTGATATCAAAGAGGACAGGAACTCCTGAATGACTAGGGAGTTTGGGGTAACTCTGATGGGCTGTAGCCATATGTATTTTGTCTTGGTGGGATTGCCTTTTGATTTGCTACTAGCACTGTTATTAGGGTCTGAGCTCTGTTTTGTAATTGCCACTAAAATATAGGAAGGGATGACATGAGCTGTTACAAAAACAGTGCTCTGCTGTCACACAAATAATCATTTTTTGTAATTTTTTTGCAGTAATCAATCAAGAGCCACCTAAAATTTCACTGTTCTGACTCTGTTCCTAATGATTTGTCAGAGCAACTAGGGCATCTGCCTAAACTGAGGTTGTCTATGTGAGCAATTTCTGCTTTTGACAACAGAARGAATGAACATTTTTATGATACAGAGTCTCTCTGACCTGTTTAGATAACCAATACAGGAATCAATTTTCTGTTTTATCTTCTTTCTTGTTCGGAAATTATCTGTAATCATGACAATTTTCTCAAAAATTGCATTTGTATTTGTTTACCAAGCAATTGTAGGAAATAATTGTAGGTYACTTATGTTGTATTATCAGTTGTATTATTATTATTACCTTACTATATTAGCTCCTGCAAACATTTTTAAAATTTACTCTATTGGAATGGCCATGTCTGTCACAGAGCCCAATACTTCTCTTCTTTGGATTAACATGACGTTTATTAAAAGTTGTGCTATGCTTGTAAGGGTAAAACATCAACTGGTTTCTGCAATCTTGTGTAATATCATCATAAAACTTCTGTTTTGGGGAACTTCTTTGATGTCAACAACCGTGTTTCCTAAAATACATATGGATGTCATGTGAGGAGTATGAATGTTGTGAAGTGAATTTTTTTAAAAGCTGTACCTGCTGGCATGGTGATGCCACTGATGGTTGAAACATCTTGTTTGAGACCACTGACCACAAGGCCCCAGTAATGGGATATTGCACAAAGTTCCTGCCCTTTCAATTTTAGTAAAGGTAGGGACAGAGGTGGGGAAAAGGGGTTTCTTGTATAACTGGCATAGTAATACTTCTGTTTCTAATGTCATTCTAATGTATTTGTGATTTTTTTTTTTTGAGCTGTGGAACTCATTCATACGTTTATTTATGGCCTCAGGTCAGATGGACCTTCTGAGGAAAAAGGGGGGATTCTTCTTTCCCAGGGAGCAATAAAACAATTTTTTCCTATTCAGGAGGGCACGTCATGGAGGGAGGCAGCCACAGACCTGAGGGGCAACCCTCCTCAAAACACCAAGGAGTAAATGTKTGACCAGATGAGAGGTGATAGAAGAGAGATAGAATACAAATCCATTTGCATTCTTTGCATTGCCTGAGTGCTCTGGCTTTTCATTATGTCAGGTTTTCTTTTGTGGTTCATGTTGTGAAAAAACCAGCTTTACACTTCCAAGGCACTTGAATGCTCTATCTCTGTACAGCTAAGATTAGGGTTTTTGTTGATATGAATAATTTCTATGTCTGTCTTTATTTGGGTAGATGATCTTTAGATTTCAGCCTTCTCAGAAATAAAATATGTAGCATCTCGGACAGATTAATGAAACTCTTTCTGTAATCTGCAGTCATTGAGTAATGTCTCTTAAATGTTTACAGGCACATGTCAGTGTGGCAGGTGCAAATGTGCAAACTCAGAAGGAAATGGACTGGTGTATGGCAAATTTTGTGAATGTGATGACAGAGAATGCATTGATGATGAAACAGGAGAGATTTGTACAGGTATGTATCTTAATGAGTGCAAGAAAAATGAAGATTAATACAGGCTGTTATTTAAGTGCGAGGTTCTACAAAATATCTTTACTGAGTGTACGACTTAAAAGTAACTCTATTTGCAAGACTTTAGATTGCAAATTGTTAGGGGAAATTTCAGATGCAAAAATGAGCTAAGCATAAGGTTAAAGAATGAATAAATTCTGTGACTTTTTCGAAGAACTGCAAGGAGGATTGTACAGGATAATTCACTAAGGTAATTCATAGCTTAGTGTGTCTGTCTTGAGTAGAATATATGAGRAATGTGAGTGCCTCGTGGCACAGATGAGAGAGAGCAGAATCTACGACATAAAAAAAAAAAACAAAACCAAAACCAGAAAATAGATTATTAGGAATTTTGTCAAGGAAGCAGAAATTAAAAATATCAAGAATAAATGTAGAATGATAACTCAAAAGCAAGAAGATAAGAAGAGAAAGGAATGAATAAGGAAAAAATTCATCTGTGATAGGAAAGACAAGAAAATGAGATGGAATGAACTCTGCTGATAGATAGAAAAGCAACTGAAATTCAAACTGTTCTTTCAGGTCATTATAAGGCAGGAACCTGGCAGTTAAATATTGTTTAACACACACCATTTATGGCATTATAAATGCTGTTGCCTATATTGCGAAGGAGGCTTGTCCTTGAGCTGGAAGGTGCTACAAACTTTGTTCAAGCTCCACACGTGCAGGTTGTGTCCACATGCACACAAGAGTGTTCCAGTCTGCTCCTAGACTGTTTGTATCTGATGGTAGTGCTTCCTCTGTGTGTGTATAAAGAGAGAGAGTACTTGTGTAAAATAGCTTTCTCCATCTTTTCCTTACACAGACAGCAAAATAAATTCTATTTATTGAAGTGCCTTTGAAGGCAAAAGGAACTTTTTTTTTTAAGTCCTAGGATTAAGTAGGTATTTTAAATGAGGGTGTACAGAAAGGTCCTCCGAAGTCCAGATTCAGGAGCAGAGTATGATATTTCCAGTAATTGTCTAAAATAAAATGAATGGAGTGCAACAATTTTTATGTGCCAGTGGTTCCATTTATATTTGCTTCTAACCATTACATATGGTACCAAATATGATAAAAAAATTGCCATTCRTTTGGTTCCAGTAAATTCTCCTACTGGTGTTTTTGTCTGKTTTTTTTTTCCCCACACCTGTTTTGTTGTTAGTTTATGTTGTTAGATTTTTCTTAGCTKTTATTTCCCATTGTCTAATCCACTCATGCCATATTCCCAAAAAGACCAAATGCATCTGTGTATAAAACTAGGATTATATGTATGGAGGATCCAAAGTATGCTGATATAAAGGGACAGAAAGTGTTGGTAGATTCAAGTCTCTGAAGTCGGTGATTGATCAGTATAAAAGCCATGATACCTCATGGAATTTTTGGAGTCTTCTAAAGCAAGGTATAAATTATAAACTAATGTTTTGCTTGGCTTGGCTAGGTTGTTGTAAGCTGAAAAGTTTATGTACACAACTTATGAGTGTTATATATTGCTTTCCTTTCTAACAAATATCTACAATACAAAATAATGTATTGAACCAGGCCTTATGCAGAAAAAATGCATATGACAGCCCATGAACTGAAGGTCTAAAGCACATCATTTCCTCAGCTGTGAGCTGGGATTTTTTCCTGGAAAAACATACAATGCCATGCTGAGATATAGATGACATGCATTTCAATATTTGCACAAGGGCACTGCATTTTTTTAGCAACTCAGTTCTTAGGTAGGGCAAAGTTGCCAAGATGTGTTAAGCTTTTCCATCTTCAGTYGGATTTTTATCAGTCAGTTGGCTATCACTTTTTATTTGAGGTTACATAAACTTTGGAATCAAGATGTAGCTTATTTTTTAAAAAGTATCATATCTTCTAGCAAATTAAATTCTGGTCCTGATCTTTTTTTTAAACTAAGGCTTTTTACTCTAAGCGAATGATTTTTTTCTTCTGTCAACAGCAAAAGGTCGTGGCAAATTTTGTCATTTAATTCATATTTATTTGAGGGGTATAAAAGTATGAGTGAAGAATGAAGTACTGATGTTTTAATCTGTGAAAATTGCCTATAGATCAAATTATTACACTCCTTTAGCATTTTTCCTTTTATTTGTTGTCCACGGTTCATGATCAACCTTTTGGTAATAAGAATTATTTTAGATTGTCTTTGCTGTTTWATTATCTAATTAAATAAATTGGTTTTTGACATTTAACCAAACAATTGTAATGAAAATTCCATGTGTAGCTGCAAAACCAGGAAAAAATTGTATTAACAAATTTGCAGTCTTGGTAATTGAGAATATAAATTGACCAGATTGTGATAGAAGTGACCAGATCTACTAAGCTCAAAGGAAGAAAGAACAAGATCCTGACTTGAGCCTTCTATTAAAGAATTAACTTTGGGCTCTAAGATTAGTAAGAATTAAAGCTACTTAATTTAAAAGCTTTGTGCCATGAAGCACATGGTACACGTACCTTAGCAGATCAAAATGTTCCAGAGCTGGTTTCATCCAGGCTCAGATGATGCAACCATCTTTTTTGGGATTTGTATGTTTTGTTAAATGAACATCTAAAAGATTCATTTTGAAAATATTTCTCTTTAATGAACTGTTTTAGCCATGTTCTAAAATCTTCTTGACAGCTAAGAAGGGAAGCCATATACAACATAGTCAGTGTATAATAAAATCAAGGTCCCTTTACTGCAGCTATCTGAGGAGTCAGGAGCACACAATGTGTTCTTAGACGTGCCAAGTATGTGTCCTGCCTTAATGTGTAAAACTGTGCTTAAACTTTATTACAGTCTTCAAAATTTACCTATAAAGTAAAAAAAAAAGTTTAAAAATATAAAAATAATTATGTCAATTAGTGTTTATTGATTACATTTAATCTGTGATTAAAGGAAAACTTGTTCTAAAATAGTGGGGAAAATTATAGTTCAGATATCCTTTGTCTTGTTTTATGTGGTCTATAAAYTGTTTCTATTCTGAGTACAGCATTAAAAGTTTTTAAGAGAAAAGATCAAAACACTTAAATTGTTAATGCCTTTTAAAAACTTGCCTCTTTTTCACTGTACAAAATTTGTTTTGGCTTAAGGCCATGGAAAGTGTTACTGTGGAAACTGTTACTGTGAGGCTGGTTGGCATGGAGATAAATGTGAATTCCAGTGTGACATCACCCCCTGGGAGATCAAGAAAAGATGCACATCTCCAGATGGGAAAATCTGCAGCAACAGAGGTGTGTCATTTGCATGGACCTTCTACACATATTTATATAGTTGGCTTTTATTTTACTCTATGCATTCTGCACAGTAGGATACAGATTGTGTTTGCTGATAGTTTCTCATTGTTCTCACGTATTTCAGGTCTGGATATACACTTCCAAGTGGGTAGATACCTGTGTTTTGGTATAAACTTACACAAATCCACATCCACTTCTTGATTAAGCAAACCCAAATTGTTCTCATTCTGTAGTCAGACTGAGCAGGATAATTTGTCATTTAGTACATCTGTGTTTTGGTGAAATACCTACCTTGCAAAATAAAATATTACCAGATTTTTGACTTTGAAAGGAACTGGTGCTGTAAGGTCACAGAACTTTATGTCAAGTCCCTCTTAAAGAAGACTTAGGACCCAAAGTCGAATGGGGAAAATGAAAACACAAAGCATTTAATTTCCACTACAACCTGAAAAAAACACCTGTGAAGTGTTCAGTAACAATGCTGTGGAATGKAGAGAGTTGGAAAGGCAGTCTTCACACAGTTTTTCTAACTACATGAGGTTTTATTTGCAGAAAGTTCTGGAATTTGAATTTTACCTTATACTCCTGTCTAATTTTGCCTTTCTTGGGAAAAAAAAAAGAAAAAAGCACCCACAAAATAAGGTTGCTTTCCATTAGCTGCTGTGTTCAGCTTCATTGAACAAGGAGTTAAAAAAAAAAATACTGGGTTTTTTTGGCAATAGTCCAGAATAATTATAGTAGTACATAAGCAAGAGTCACATAGATACCTCTCTTAAAAACATCTCTACTGACAAAACCTCCTGTACTGTGAACATCTAATCATCCTGAGAGCGTTTAGAAAACTCTCTTCTCATAATTAGGAGGAAATTGAAAGCTTGGCTCAAATACAGAGATCATGTAGGCTCATTTAGTCTCGGGACTTTAGCCTAAAATTTTTGTGTAGTTCTGGAAATAATAGATATCAAAGTGTTTTCATATCAGATGCTTTCTTTGCACTGAGAAAGTAATTTCTTGGCAAAGAATTTCTCATCAAAGCAAGCTTTTAATCAAATTTGAAATTTTAATGTGCGATTATTTCTTTAAACTGACATTGCAATGGGAGAAATTGTGTGAAGAGCATAGCTGATGTTCTGAGTAGCTGCAGCCTCCTATACAAAGGTACATTTGTGTGATACTTCCATGTCTTTAGCCTTTCATGTATTTRTGATTTTTGTCTTCATAAGAATTTTGTAGGCTTCTGACAACATGAAGTTGCTTTCCAACAAAGTATTTCTGCTCCATTTAGTCTTAATTACCCAGTTTTCTGTGTTTATACGTCTTGTGATATAAGTGCAGATCATCTTGTCAGTCTTGAGACTTCTAAAATCAAATATCGAGGCTAACCTTGCTGTCCACCCTCCTTCAGTGCTAAGATGGATAAATTGTTCTTATCTTTTCCCCTGCACTATCTAGTCAACCATCTTAGACTACATGTGAAAATTTAGATTTTTAAACTTTGGTGAGATCATGTTCTGCATTCTGACATCCAGGACAGCTGATCCAAATTAACTTTGAAGTTGTTTCTGGGAGGATTAATTGCTCTCCAGAGGCATTTCCTCTTTTTATTTGTTGGTTGGTTGGATTTTTTTTTTCCTTCTTCAGTCATGTCACTGAATTGTGAAAGTATAAAAAATTAGGCGCAAACTTCTTGAGGGCTGTCTCAGGGTTTTTAGCACTAAACAGGGCAGTAGCTCTTCCTGCTTCATGTCACGCATGCTAGATTGTGTAGACCTTCTCCTTTTATTAGACCATGTGCCCATATCTATGTGTACTGTTTAGTCATCCTGTCCTGTTGTCCTCAAATGCATTATATTGTTTAGAGTAATGTAAATAAGATGACAAAGGTGTAGGCAGAGTAGCAGAAGGTGAAGCCACTCTGCAAGAGATGAACTGCATGCATCAGTAAGGTCAGGCTGCTTCTACGAGCCTGTTGGCATCTCAAAAAAGTAGTGAGTGTGTTGCCCTGAAGCATATTTGCATTTCTGAATAAGGAAAATATCTGGTGTTGGTTGGTTGGTTTTTTTGTTCCTATTTTCCCAAATAAGTAGAATGCATGTTCTCTGCATATTAGTAAAACATGCAAATTTGTATTTCTGTCATATTTCATATTTCTTCTTATTGTTAGCAACAGGGTGTGGCCCTGAATATTGACTTGGGAAAAGTGGAGAAGTATCCTTTCATGTAGATCTGTGCTGCTGTTCTTCGTAGGTAAAGAATGACCTCCTAGACATTTTCAGCTGTGTTAGTCTGGATTCTCTTGTAGTTTAAATGTTTATGCTTTAACAACCATTAATTATCCCCTGTGCCCAAGCCCAAGTCATTTAAACAGGATTGATTTTCATTGTCATTACTGACAGGGCAAATTACTGTTGATGTCAAAGATGTACAGCTCTTCTGTGAGCTGCATTTTTTTGTTGACTCCCAACAAGGCTCAACAGCAAAAAGAAACATGAACAGGAAGCCAATTTGTTTGTATAAAGTATTGCTACTAAATAATCATAGAAAGTTTCAAATCACAGAAGATACGCACAATGCCATGATTATCAGTTGCAGCTTTGAAACTGCATTTTCTGTGAGAACTGAAAGTTCACAAGTGTAAATTCCTGTAATCAGAGTGCTATTACTCTGAATTACGCAGTTAATCTTCTATCTCTGTGTCTCTTTTTCTTTTTTTTTCTTTTCATTTTTAGGCACATGTGTATGTGGGGAATGTACATGCCATGATGTGGACCCAACTGGTGACTGGGGAGATATTCATGGAGATACTTGTGAGTGTGATGAAAGAAACTGCAAAGCAGTGTATGATAGATACTCTGATGACTTCTGTTCAGGTAAGGTTTGTGTATAAAGGGGACTTAAGTGTAGTTTTATAAAAAACCTTCCAACTGGTCTGATCTTCCTCTTTCCTAGTGCTCCAATTCTCATTTTGCTATCTTAAAATACACCCAGCTTGAGAGGCAGAAGGGGGCTTGGAGGAGGCTTTTTAAATTAAAAGACATAATTCTGGGGTTTTTTTCCCATGCGGTTTAACAAAATCCTGTAAATATTAAATTCTTTTAGGTGCCCATCTCCTTTCTAATACTCTTGTGTTCAGTGTAACCTAACATTCATTGGATAATGGTTGAAAATTTAAAATATAGGTATGTCCTTTCTTGGAGAAATTTGATTTTGAAAGTTCATTAGCTCAAATTGTGTTTGTTATTTAATTTTATATGTCAGGGAGATGATAATCAAGAAGAAGAAATTCAAGGAAAAGTAAAAAATGAGTCGATAAGAAATGGTACTTTGAGAATACAAATTAACATGGGAACAACTGGAGCATTAATGCTTGAAAAATATGAATATGTGGCCCAGCTGCACATCTGAAGCTGTAGCCTAGACTGTACATCTTAGAAACATCCATCTTCCTTTTTCTTCTACTTGTACTTCAGAGCATTGTATTCAAAACAGTTTCCATCTGTCCATCCATCCATCCATGGTTTGCAATTTAGATGTTCCATGCATTAGCTAACAGAAGCTGAGATTCTGAGAGAAACCTTGCATGCAATTTTGTGTAGATACTAATAAAGATGCTAATACCATGCAGGAGAGAAGGACTTTGATCAATACACAGCATGCAGTTTGTACACACAGGAACTCTGCAAAAGCAACTGAAGGTGGTTTCAAAGGGACTTTACAGATTAGAGGTTGTCAGCTTGAATGGATCCTGTAGAAATCTGGTCTGGCCTAATTAATAATAGGTAGAACGCAGTCACATCAAGGACAATAATGATGTGGTATGTTTTCCTCCTATTCCTAGAGTGAGAGATGTCACATAGAAAGATCATAGGAGTTGTCTGTAATAGAGAAAGAAAGCTGAAACCAACACGATATATAAAATTTTCAGCCTTTTCTTCACCTGTTTAAAAAGTGAAAAGTTTCTCAACTGTTGTGTTTGGGTTTTTTTAAATACATATTGAGGAATTGCTAACTGATAAAATGAGGGGGAAAAAAGAAACTTTTCTGAAAACCTTCAGTGACTCAATTTACTAGTTACTGTTCAGCCACTTGCAGATATTGTATAGGTTTATTTAATGAATGAGCTGGAATGATGTAGAACTGTGTGCAGTCATGAGAGCAGTGGGAAGATTGACTTTGTTGTCAATTTTTGAATGTATCACTGTGTTACTGTCAGAGTTTTAGCACTCAGGGACTGATCAAAATATCAGCATCAACTAAGGAATACAAAGCTACGAGTCAACAAGGTAAATACATTCTGTAGTTAAGGGTGAACACAAGAGTTTTAAAGCTAATTAGATTAAAGCAAGCCTGTGGCATTTAGAACTAATGCTGTAAAACTGAAACAGTGATGTCTGAACTCCCCCTTTCCTGGACGTTATTGCCTTTGCAGCTGCTGCTGCCCAGGATGGTAATGGTTGTAAGAAAGCGGAGGATAAGAAAGTACAGACAGTTACAAAGGACCCTGGGGGAAGATATTGCCATTTGATGTCAGATTAAGGGCTGGTACCTTGTTCATTATTACACAGACGTAACTGTAAATGAGGAAAACTTAGATGTAAAAGGAGAGATGTGTATGGTTTGCTTGATGTGACTAAAAATCAAGTTGAAGTATAACTTTATTTTTCTGTCTACTCATCAAAAATTTTAGTACTAATTATTTTTATCCATTCCCTTTCCATTATGTTTTGGAAAAACCTAATTTAGTCTTAGCTGGCCATCCAAGTATACATTCCTAAAATAGATTGTGCAAAAAAATCCATTTGCACGTGAAGCAGTGTGAGCAATGTCTTCTTGTCCTGCTGTTTGGTCCTGTTTCAGAAATAGAAAAGATGCATAAGTTTTAATTTTGGTTTGTTGTGGTAGACAGGCAGAATCTGCAATTAAATCAAAGATTTAATAGAGGAATTGTAGTGGGACAGATTTTTTAATTGCTWACATGAAAAAAATTTACTTATTGCACTAAGTGTGCACACTTTAGATGTGTCTGCAAAATATCCTCATTGTTGCTCACAATTATTTCTAAATTGATTTGGGATGAATCCAAGAACGATCAGTTAGATTAGGGAAAATAATCCATCTCTCTTAAAACCTTCATCAATCCAAGATGATACAAAATTTTCTTGTCTTGTTCTGTCTACCTAATAGGTAGAGACAGGAAACCACTTTGTCCTGAGTAGCATGTAGGGATTATAGGAAATCATGTTTTCATGTAAAGGGTTTTACTGTAACTGAATGAAATTCTATTTTCATTTAATAAAATACAAATTTCAGGGATTGACAGCCCTGATGTGAGGATTTAACATCACACAAGGGCAGATCCCTGCAGAAGCTTCATATGGCTTGAGGTGACTGTTATTTCACAGTGCATCATATCGTCAACTGGATGCCTTCTTTTAACGCCTGAAGTGCTATTCAGAATGTTACTGAATTCTGAAAACTGTCTTTCAGAAATCTTCTCAACATTCAAGTGGTTATCTTCATTTAAAGAGATAATAGCTTTCATGACTTGACACAGAAAGAAAACATGCTTCCATAAGGAAATTCATATGTTCACATATTTCATTAGTTCCTTTGCTATGGCTCTAGCAAAGAAACTATTGTATGAAAGCACATAATCCTCTCATAAGTATCTATCTGGGTCAGGGAACATAAATACAATTTACAACCTGTCAGCAGGGACACATGAAAGCAAAGGACAGAATCATGGGATCACAGAATGGTTTGTGTTGGAAGGAACCTTAAAAATCATCTTGTTCCAACTCCTGCTATGGCCAGGGTCTCCTTCCACTAGACTGGGTTGCTCAAATCCCCATCCAGGCTTCCTTTGAGGACTTCCAGGGATGGGGCATCCACAGCTTCTCTAGGCAACTTGTTTCAGAGCCTCACCACCCCCACAGAAAAGAATTCCTTCCTAATAATCTAATCTAATCTCACCCTCTAAACAAGAGGAAGCTTGTTATGCTTTTCAAAAAAACCCAGATAACTGATGTAAAGAAAAGCTGTTTTGGGAAATTAATAAAACATATTCTGGGAAGTACTCTTATGGCTCCTGGAATGCTTACTTCCTCCCATTTTATCCTTGTGAACTGATAAAATAATATGTTTTGTAAATTAGTCTTAAAATGCAAGTATGGTTAGAGATATAAAATGTCTGTAACTACGGTTTTCAAGAAGAACATGGATAGAAAAGTGGACATTGGAGCAATGCTTTGGCCCTGTGTCCGATGGATGATGACTGTGTGAAAATTATGAGAGATTTAATCTGCTGTCTGAGCTCATGGAAATAAGCATTTGATTTTGTGGCAAGGAATGTTGTTTTGCTGATTCTCAAGCTCTTCTCGGTGCAAGGAACATTTTGTATTGCCAGAATGTCACTGCTTTACGCAAAGAGCATAAAGAGGGAGACGGACAATGATGGTTTTTTTTCTTAGTTTTTCTTGAAAAAAACTCAAGAAAAATTGGATATGTTTGCATTCATATAGAGGAAATGTACATGCAGGGAAGAGTCCAAAACATGCAACCAACATATCCAGCTGTCCTATTGAAATGAGAATTGATTATGTCCAATATTTTGATATTTCATTATTTGTATATCACTGTAGTAGAAGGCACTGGTTTGAGGCTTGGCATTGATGTGACATTTCTTTTTTCTAGGGGATCTTGTTGATTGCAAGTAGATAAAGGATGATATTGATATATTTCTGAGAGAATATGCTGCAACTATGGTAGAAAAAGAACATAAATGAAATACTGCCTTATGACATTCCACTTTTCGAAACAGTGTTGAAATGTATATTTTTAATTCTTTTTCCACCCTTTGCATTAGATCATGTGCTAAGTGGCAAAACATCCCTTAAGAAAAAAAAACAGAAGAGGGAATATGGCTCAAATGGAATGGTAGACCAGTGCTATTTTCAGAAACAAAAGTAGATATCGTGAATTGGCTGTATTTTTTGCCAGTCTAATTACTGAATGAAGCCCCAACTTTGATAAAGTTCATCCAATTATGAGTCATTTATACCTCATCAGAGTGGAGGTTAATCTTGAATTGTATTCATTGTAAAGGTCATGGACAGTGTAATTGTGGAAGATGTGACTGTAAAGAAGGATGGACTGGGAAAAAGTGTGAACATCCACGTTCGTGTCCAATGTCAGTTGAAGAAAGTGCTAAGAAATGCCAAGGAAATTCTAATTTACCTTGCTCTGGAAGAGGTAAGCACATTTCTGGAAGAATTTTCTTGCCCTTTAAATGTACTTCCAGTAAAAGAGTTTTTACAGATGTCCAGCATTACTAGTACTGAAAAATGTGTACCTTCTTGGCTTTGTTAATGAATCACACTTTGTGAGTTAGAAGGGACGAGAAGAGTACAAAGGTCACCTATTTTTTCTGCTATGTGTTTTATTTTCCATATCTTAACATTTATTTTGGTGGTTTTCAAGGGTGCTTTGAAAATTGCCATAGTTTAGTCTTGACTAAAGATACATTAAAAATATGAATTTATTCTGTACATTTTTTGACAAAAGTAGCATGAGATTTTCAGCCTGTGTAAAATGTTGTGGCACCATTGTGATAAGGACTGTTTGGGTTTACTCTGCCTAAGAAACTGCCCATTAGGTGCAGGACTGACTTCTATAAAATGCAGCTGTGCTTCAGCACAGTTTGCTAGTTGGCCACTGGCTTTTCATTTGAAAGCATTTCTTTATGACACTGTAGCCTTTTCAAAAGCTTTGACTAAAAATATATACTAAGTCATACATACACTTAAAATACACATTGCAAGCAATTTTTCTCAGAARGAAAAGGACCTGCTAATTTTCCTCTGTAGCTGCGTGAAATGTGGTTTTCTGCAGAGAGAAGAGAGAAAAGTAAATACAAGACAGGGTATTGCTAGAGCTGGTAATTGAAGTTATGAATTCTGCCCATTTAAGTATTTTCTGGGAAAAGTCTAAAGCTACTCTTGAATTACTACATTTGACCCTTAATGTCAATTCATTTGTGATTTATTCTTTCACTAATACTATCTAACATAGTCAAAAATTGTAGGCTGTCTACCCAAGTTATGTCTGTGATAATTGTACTGTTCTCCCCCTGTAATTGTGTAGCAGCTCATTTACTTCACAAATGCAGCATTAGGAGTATCTTAAAAGAATTATGTGTTGATAGACCGTTGCTTGCTTTTTTCTTAATTAAGCTGCAGTTTTCCAGTTGATTGTACCTCTCTTTTCCTGCTAAAATTTTTCAACAGAATTTTTGGCTGCAAGTTATTTGGAAAAATAGGCATCTTTAGAGAATTAACATCATTTTATTGTTCATGCTTGCAAGAATGATAGCTGAAAGAAGCATTGAATTTTGATTTACTTTATTTTTTTCAATACTGGATCATTTTTTTTCCTGCCCTTATGGGTGCTGAATGTCTCTTCTTTCATCTGCTGCACTACAAGTTGTGTATCTTGAGAGCTTGGAGTCAGTTKATTTAATTGCATTGTCCTCTATGAGAGTCAAATGACAAAGGAAGAATGAAAATCATAAAAACAAGTTTAATTTGAATAAATATACAGTACTGATTTTTTTAGATTAGGCATAGTAAGAAGAGTAAGTTTAAAGATTTTAACATTAATGACAGTATTTCTACCCTCTTGGCTGTCTGAAAAAACACCTAATGATGCTGACAGTGTTCTCCTGTTGAGATACTGGCAGAAATAAGTAATTTCCTGGTGAATTCATTTGACTGAGTGATATGTTGGTCAAAATTTTCAAAAGCAGTATCTATGGGAACAAAAGGCTTAATGGATAGTGGCTTTTACTGAACTTTGACTTCCAAACAAGAAGAGATCACTAAGGTGTTCAAGGAGTGCAAAAGGCACAGATATGGATTTAGGACATAGTGTGATAGACAGCTGCTGTAATGAAGGAATAAGAAATTCTGCATTCCAGGCTTGAAAAAAAAAATCCCCATGAAAACTTCCATTTAAAAATGGAAAATAGTATCTTTTTTTAGTCCTATGAACAATTTTGTTTAAGAAATTGGGAAGATATTTTAGTCTACTCATCCGTGTTTTACTGGACAGTGGATGTTTTTTTACCTTGGATTTATTCCTTGGATTTCCCTTTCTTCTATGACATTTTGGATACAAAAAAAAGTGTAAGAAAGTTTGAGCTGCTAAAATAGGGGTTCGTTCCTATGAAAAATTGTCATTCGACTTGCACAGTTAAACTTGGTGCCATTTTGAAATCTCACTACTAGTAATGGGCAGAAGTATGACACAAGCAAATGAAACAAAATACGTTTTTCCAATCAAACACAATCTCTTCCAAGTCTTCAGGGGTGGGAAAGGCCATAAACTTGTAGAAACAGCCCCAGTTTTTCTGATGTCCTTAGAGAAGGTTGTGTGACGAGGAAAGGAAAGTTCGAAAAGGAAAAGGAAAAGTTACCTTTCCCATTTGAAAATGATGGTAGAAGAACAGTAATCCTTGCACAGGTGAGTAATCCACTGTACTGCCAAGGAAGTTGAGTACTTAATGTCCTTATTTAGTGGAAGTTTTGGTAAGGCAGTTCATGTATGGAATAGGATACACAACAGGGTGCCCAGAGATGCAGGTGCATGAGTTTGTGATTTTGCCATGTATTGTGTTTCCTTAAAGAATGTTTTCTGTTCATCTGTACCTTTTGGTTTTAGATTTAGATACTCTTTTTGTTTTTAGCAATGGAAACTAAGAGAATTGGCACATCCCACCCAGATTTTGAGAATCCAGGATTCCCTTAACTCTTAGTCATGTAATCTCAGCAAGAGAAAAAAGGTATAGCAAAAAATAGCAGTAAAAAAAAGTGGGGTTTTTGTACCTTAAATGTATCAGGGGTACATAAAAGTTATTAAAGTATTAAAGTGTTAAAGTTTTAGAGAATTAAAAAGATGTTAGGAAAAGCACAATTAGACAATCGCTATCTATAAAATGCTATAAATTATAATTTCTCTGTCTACATTTTGCTCTTCTGAGAGTAGATGAAAYGTTGAACTTTGTTTTCAGACTGTAATTCCCTTTCTGGTTTTCCCTGCTCACAGGAATAACAAGCTGTTTCATGGGTGCTGGTCGGCATGTGGGGAGAGCAGAGAGGCTGCCAAAAAAATATTACACTGAGRTCTTATATTTCTTAGCTGCTCCAGCAGGTGAAGAAGAGAGAAGGCTTCATATTGACATACTGAGTAGTAAATGAACATGTTTATATGCTAAAATGATGTTATAAAGTCAGAGGAATTATAAATCCTCTCAGTTACTTCAATCAGGCTGCCTATACCATCAGTAGTTCCTGTTATATATAAGGTGAGAGAAGGATCACAAGAAAATTTTGGGGATAAAAACACATTAAGTCCTTTCTAAAAATTACTTTCCATCCAAAAGTCTTTTGAGAATGAGGAGCGATTCTAGGCATCTTCATTCGTATAAAGTGAAGAATTCCTTCTACAATTTTATTCCCAAGAATGTTGATTTTTTTTTAAACTTGCTGCACAACTTTTAATTGTAGATGTTATACTTTCATTTTTTTCACAGTGAAAATCAGTTACTTTTAAGAACACACTGTACAGCAAGACCAGTGTCAGAGATAAAGGAAAAGACATACCAAAAAATAATTATGATTAGAAATAAAGAAATACTATATCGTTGTCAGGATTAAGGGAAAAGACAAACCACTTTTCTCTTTAAAATGCACATAACTCACTTGAGTTTCCCCTTCAGGTACAAAGCAGATTTAAAAATAGTTTTAATAAAAAAGCCTTCAGGAAGAGAGCTGAAATTAAAAAGAGTAGGTTTTGAGAATAATAGATGAGAGGGTTTTTTAAAAATAATCTTGTTTTCCATTTCCATTGGTGAATGCAGCCATTCCGTGGTAGATTTCCAAAGACAGATAAATGAAAAATCTTCTTATTGGTATTGTCTTTTACCATTTAAATACATTTTCTATAATTGCTTTTAGTTATTTGCCACATGGAGAAAATGAAACTATTTCTTTATTGGTGAAATTCCTCCTTACACTTGTGCTCTAACATTGGCTAACTGAAAAATTAAGGGATTTTTTGATTCTGTACTTAAAAAAAATTCTGTTGTTTTTGAAAAGGCCCCTAAGTCCCGTTTTCAGGATACTAAATCATTAGTTCAAAAATTGTGTGGCCTTYTGAAAGTTTACTGACAGAGTTACTTTACAGTAACTTTGCTGTTTCTTCTCTATTCAAAATTGTTAGATTTTGATTGACTTAAAGGAAAAGCAACAGTGTTCAATGCATTGTTATAGATCCTTGGGGTGAAATAAGACAGTGAACCAATTCCTTGTGTTCTGTAATGCTATTGCCAGTCTGGCAAGATACCATCTCCTGAAGTCTGAAAACAAGGATCAATGATGGCTCCAAAGAGCAGTGCCATTGGCCAGTTCTTGCTGCAAAGACTTAATCCTTTTCTGGAGTATCTTGTGTGTACTGTTGTATGATACACACTTTGTGCTTCTCTGAAACATCTCATTGCATACAAGTTGTTGTATCAACTGCTGTAAATTCCAGTTGATACAACATGGTGAGCATATGCAGAAGGAAAGAGGAACACACATGAGGTAATTGTATCTGTGTAGAGACAAGAGTGGATGGAACCCAGATAAAAATAATGTGCTAAATAGCTGCCTAAAACCGGGTGTAACTACACAACTCTCTTCTGACCTTTGTGAAGTCTTACATGACCGACGGAAAACACGACATAAAATATTCAGCTTGTAAATAATTTTTGGGTTGGATTGTTAACTACTGTAGTTTGATATAAAGCTTTGAATGGCATCAGTATATATTCAAGATTTTTAAATCTATACAAACTGTAATGTGGTAATGCTGATCTGTCCAACAGGTAAGTCCCTATAGTTAGGTATGGTGCCTTTTAAGGGTAGAAGGGCTGCTGGTGGCCTTTTGTGTTTTCTGTTACCACTTGGGTCTCATTGATTTTATGTCCTCACAGTCCTGGTTATTTTGTTCTAGGTACAGTTATTAGTTTAAGACTTTGGGGTCCCTCTTTAGTATGATATTGCCAAAACTGATCAACAAAAAAAATTTCCTATTTCTATTAGACACTGATAGAAAAAAATTGCTTCTAAAGCCTATGGCTTGTTGGCTTAGTAAGGGGAGATGATAGYAGAAGTTGCTATTTGAATAATTCACTATACTTTCTACATGACAGGATRGGGTCAGAGCAGAAAAGGGTACACAATCCTAAGATAAAATCTAGGTTACTACCCCTGCTACTAGCTCTTTACTGCAGCCTCTTATTATGCAAATTGTGCTGTTTAATTGAAGTGTAAATTACTCTAATGTACATCATCTCTGAATTTGGCATGCTGTTTTCATTCATTTTGCATGACCCCTGCATTCTGAAGGAGGTCTTAATTAAAGCACTATAGTCGACAGCCTGGCAGCAAGCAGCATTATTAGCTGGTGTAACAAGAACAGAACAGAAATTCAAGTCATGTGTCACATCTCTAGCTTTCATCTCATCGACTTTCAGATCAAGCTCCTTTCTACATCTGTGTGCTTCAAGCAGAGAGGCACTCTTGCTATGCACACGCTAATGCTGAATGAGCTGGCCTAACAATATTTGTTATACAATTTGGAATACTCTTCTATGCTGGACTCGCACTCTGYGCTCCACTTGTTGTCTGTTGAAGTCAAAGAAAAAAATAGAAATAAGTCTTTGCATCCCACTCTTTTTAGATTTGTGTATCCATAGTTTAGATCACTGATTTTAAACAGCTTCTCTGATTCAGACTCTGTTTGAGCCTTACGGTCTTAATCGAAGCAGGATCCTCTGGAAGCTGTCTTTTGTTAGGAAAGCTTCTGAATTTTAAATTTTAATTTTTCTGGTTTTTGGGGTTTTTTTTTTAATCAGAAAGTGTTCAGAAGCTCAACACTTCAGTTATTCTCTGTACAGGAAGCTGCATATTTGTTTGTGACCCACCTACAGCACTCCTTGATATTTATCCTTATACTTGATTTTACCTTATACTATTGTATTTTTGGGAGACATCAAGTAGGGACAGAGGAACTAAGGGAAGACTAAATCAAAAGAACATTTCATTTTTTCAGTGAACCCTTATTTGCAGTGCTTATAACTCAGTAGTAAAAAAAAGATTCATAAAGTACTTTGTTTCTGCATAAGTGCTTTTTAATCTGTTCTGGTAGAAGCAGGGTGTGTTGGAAGATGTCTGTTTCTGAGATGTAGGTGATATTCTAAGAGTGAAGTAATTCTGTAATAGAATTTATTACTGTTCTGAGTTTTCTCACTTGTTTTCATGGTGAGAATTTTGAAAAGCAGTAAAGAATTGAGGAAAAGTGATATATTGATATATCTGGTTTAGGATGATACTTAGGAATTAAGGCTGTGGGATAAAAGCCCAGTATAAAAAAAGGAATCTTTAAACCATAGCATCAGTGGCTGGTAGAGTAACAACCATGGATGGCACCTCACCAACGAGAATAATTCGACACACTCTTTTTTCAATATACCATGTTTTCATTAAAATAGATTTCATTTTATTCTCACCAGTAAGAAGGCAATAAAGGACAAAACAAATTCTGTTGTTTAAATGAATATGCAAGAGGCCAGATCAATTATTTACATATGATATATCTGATTATTCATATGTGATACATTAATACRTAATTACGTATTATGAGTGTGGTGGGTGTCTGCTACAGACCATCTGATCAAGAAAGGATGTAAATGAAGCTTTGCAGTCTTTCTTAGAGCTGGAGGAAGCCTCAAGGTTGGAGGCCTTGCTATTCACAGCCAGCTTACAGTTTTATTTCTAATGAACCATATGCCTATTGGAGTGTATTCAGAGGCACTGGTTTAGGTAAGGTTAATCTGAAGGGTAAGAGTGGTTAGGGTACAAAAGACACAAATCTATAAAATAGCAGACTTACTGCTCAGGGAGGAATGTGTTTTTCTGATGGCTGTAAGCAACGAGCACATGAAAGATACCTCTTATTTTCTCAGTCAGTGCCTCTGAAATGCTACCACACATTGCAAATTTCTTTTTGTGTGTGATGTTGTCTTCCTCATTCTTGTTCCCTTGATTGTAATTCTTTCTCCAGCAAAGACCGCCTTCATCTGTGAAAGACATCTGTGAAAGACCTTGAAGGCCAGGACTGCCTTCTTTCTGACAGCTAGCTATCTCCTGTACATAGTCTCTTCCGTATCCCAGTCTTGAYTAATTTTCTTTGCCTATATCTCCCTATTTCAACTGGCGTGACTCTTGGTTGCTGCTCTTCTAAATGTTGGTATTCAGTGATTTTTAGTGTGTCTTTTGACACAGTTGGCTTTTTTTTCAGGCACCCCTGTTTTTTTCAAATTGTTTGAACTTGATTTCTTTAGTAGAGCAGGAAACATAACAGAGAACACAAACCAAGAAAAAAATCATATTTACCTTTTGTTTATATAACATGAAAGTCTCAATATTGAAATTGTTATCCAGAAAAACAGTATGTGAGAAATAATAGTTTTGCCTAATACTGTGTGTGAATTTGGGTTAAATTTTTGGTGCTTGCTCTATTTGCATTCCAGTGAGATTTATAACTGTAGATGATGACTATATTTTAGAAGAATTCACCTATATATTAATATATGTAATAGATCACTGTCTTAAATTATCAAGCCAAATTATGCTGTTTACAGCTGAAAGAACATGGTTAGTATTCAAAATGTTCTGACAAAGCTTTGCATAAGTGGGTACTTGCAAGTGCAAGACTTTGCTACAGGCTGGCAATTTCAGAATGTTTTCCTGTATTGGATTGCTGTAATTACCATAATTGCCATTACCTAATCAAAGACTGGACTGACACTCATTTAGGCTAGACTTCCTCTTAATCTTTTGTCTGGTCTGTCTCTTTCATTTGATTAGACAGTGAGCTGCAGATASACCCACAACACATCAAGGCCTCTGATGGATGGTATGTAGAGCCTAGAAAGCAAATATATTGTTGTCAATGCTGGACAGAGAAACTGCATGCTCTTAAGCAGTAAATCCTGTCAGTCAGAGATTCGTGGTGAAGTTTTTTTAGTTTCTGCTGAAGGATGCCTAACATACATTAAGTATACTTGCTTTTGATATCATAAACTAATTTGTAAGGTGGTAGAATGTAAGCTATGCATTCCAGTCAGAGAAGATATAACCAATTAAAATTAACAATAATTTTTAAAGTAGATTTTTAAAGATTTTTGCTGCTCCAAGTTGTTGTCCTACTTTGGTTTACTTCAAAAAGTGATGTCTGACCAGAAGTCAGGATTTATGAACATCTTGAATACTTGCAGGGATATGGGAATAATTCACACTGATGAAAAAATTATTCATTGCAATGTGCAAGGGTTATTGTAATATGCTTTGCAATGCATACAATATGAGACATAGATGCAAGTTCATTTTGCATTTGTGGAAGTGATACAGCTATTTAAAATGGAAGTACTTTTAAGTACCTTCTCTCATGACTTTGGTATATCAAGTGTTTTTAGTTTAATCACAGTAACGGGAGACATTCCAAAAGAATCTGTTAGAAAAAAGAAGCAAGTGAGATGTGTGCAAATGTTTATGTGGGAGAGCTGATTAGATTTCACAGCTTGTTTACTAGAACAAATATCTCCTGTAAAGTCATGAAGTTGTACGGTGCAGCAAAAACTGAGATTAAGGTCTGTATTGTCCAAAATGTTTACTCATCCTCATAAGAAATGTATGTATATTGAAACATTAGTGTATGAAGTCAACTCGCATTTGGAAATGCAGAACTGACTTGTGTGTGCACAACAGAGTCAAGTCATCATGTTAGATAGGTGCTAGCTATTGTAAACACAGAGGAATGTTCTGGGTGAGGTTCATCTCAAGTTTATCTAGACATAAAAATATGAGATACTTCAGCCTTTGGTTTTGGTGGAGTGATATTATTTCTAAATCAGAAGCAATTTGCCCATTCCTTCTATATTTCTGTGTTACTGTAAGATGAATTGTCATAATTCGTACTTTACCATACTGTCCTTAAAAGAATTAGTATCAGGCTAACATTTAGATGCCTGCATTTGGGTTCTATGAATCTCGCCAATTTATGAAATTATTTACCCCAAATGTAATGTCTTACTACAGTTTAAATAAAGTTAAAAGAAGTTAGTTCTTTTGCTGGAGCAAAGAACCTCTGCTGCTGATATGCAGATAAGAGTCCTTTCCTGAATACTTGTTATTTGTAGAGTGTTTTGAGCTGCCTTGGCAGTGACGTCTATCCTAGTAAGTTAAATAGTTCTGTGGATCACCCCGAGGCACTGCAACCTGCTTGTCTGTAAATTTGGATTGCTAGAGCAGCCACTGGCCCACTTTTGCCCTGTGCCAGCTAGTATTCTCTCCAAACAGCTCCTGATTATAGTTTAGGAATTAGTGTGGGCTAGTTACTGGTCCCAGTAGGCAGCACGGATGAGGCCTCCTTCGTGGGAGACCCCTTGACAGTACAGATGCCATTTCTTCCATGCCAGTTGGCCTCAGTGCCAGGGAACTGTCCCAATCCCATTTAATTGACTAGTAAAGGGACATCTATCAAATACTGTACTGTGGTTGTTCTCATGAAGATTGACTTTCTTTCTGCACTGAGGTTGGTGTGGTATCTAGGAAGCCTTCAGGAAAAGATGAAAGAAAGACAAGATTTTCCAGCACGCGATGTCAAGGACCCGCTGCTTACTCTGAACCCGCTACTTGCTCTGTGCCTTTTTCAAGGCAGAAACTTGTGTAAAATAAATGGATCACTTCTGACCCAAAACTGATTTTGTGTAGTGTGACAGATGATTAATAGGTTTCCAGGTTGATTGAGTAATTTGATTTCTTCCTTCTTTTGTGCTTATGAAAATTTTTACTTAAAAATATCTGAAAGACCCTGAAAATTCAAATAAAACAAATTTTTAAGCTGAAAAATGTTAAGAATTGCAAGTATTAAGATTGCTGGTGAATACCATGATTTGTTTTTCTAGGATCTGCTTTTTGGAAAGAAAGCCTGGACTTGATAGAATAATTTTAGAAGTGCAACTTTCCGTGGTAAAAATGACACACCATCCTTTTTCTTAACTGGATTTAGACCTGACCAGGTTCTAACCTAATCAATGCTTACTTGCTTATCTGTTTCATAATTTCTTGTTTGAAGAGTTCCTTATTTCTTTGCAATTTTGCTATTTGTTTTGCAATTTATTTTGCTATGTTGTGCTTATGGTACAAAATGAGTTATTTCACTCCCATGGTAACTGCATATCAGTAAGATATTTGAAGCACATAGGGACAAAGATTAAAAATTTCTTTAAATTCTGTTGTGAAGAAAGCCAATAAAAAGCTAAACCAACTTTATTTTTCTGGTAGTCTAAAATAGACTTACATGTTTATATCAATAGTTATGTTCGGCTTTATTAAATTCTGAAGTGCTGTTTGCCAACTTTGCATGGAGCACTGGTACATTAGAGATACACGTATTTCTAAGAGTCAGAACACTATAAAGGTAATTYATTAAGTCAGTTAATCTCATTTTCAAAGTATGTAGGCTTTCCTATCAAGAACAAAAGTCCATCTTTCTTTTAACAAACTGTTAGAAGTTAATACATTTAGCAAATGCTGAATTTAAATCAACATGACTTTGATATTTAAGCTGAACTTCTGCTCTACTACTTTCAGAGGGTGCTTCTTTGGTGTGAACATACGTAGTGATCAATATATGATTTATAAGGAAAAAAGCACAATATCTTGCAAAAGCATTTTCTTTTCTGATAAAAATAAAAAGGAAATGTGATTTGCTGTTAAGTAAGAATGTCTGTAAAAAGATGTTCTTTGGAGTTTTAAAAGTCTATCAAACACCTATTTATAAAACTAAGCAACATTTTTTGTGGATAGTGCTTAAAGTATTTTGTTCCCTGTGATTTTGTAAGCAATTGCATCCTTGCTTTKCTTAGGGAAGCTGAAATGACAGCATAAGCACCTTGCGAGAGAAATGTATGAAATGGTTTCCCTACTTTTACATGCTTTTAGAGATATTTGTGTATCATGAGACCTGAGTACAGACTGGACTAAATATTTTAAATGGAAGCAAAGAACATGGAGAGAAGTGCAGTTGGGGGGTAGTATTGGCTTTTGATCTCTTATTGAGAGTTTTTGCAGTTATCAGTGAATAGTGAGAAGTATAGTTAACAAATACAAGCCTAAATACTTTCTAAAATCTTTGTTAGATGTAAGTCTAAATATTTATATGAAATCTTGGGCAATAACTCTAAGGTAAATTGGTTTTTTGCAATTTATATTTGGAGAAAACTTGTGCACAGTTCAGGGACAGTTCAAAGTCATGAAAAGTCAGGCTGAAAGCTTTTCTCCATACTGAGAAATCGCTAACAAAAGTCTTCTTCCCAGTCAAAATCTTTGTCCCAGAATTTGTGATTCTCTTTCTGACACAAGGTTTCACAAAGAGGAACAATAAATTGCTGTAATACCTTATGTAATTTTTGTTTCCTGAAYGCCACTAGTGCATTTCTTTTACAGGAACTGCTGAAGTTTTTCTAAGTAATAGGCCTGTGGGTTCAAATGTTCTGCYCTTTCCTTGCCACCTTCATTTATCCAGTGCTCAGAATACTTTCAGGAGACAGCTTTGTCAGTTCTGTTAGGAAAATTATTTTTTGGCACACTTGAAGTCAGATATTTGTCCATGTCTTTGTTCTTTTTAKTTTGTCATCTAAATCACACTTCATAAAGCCAATAAAGGAAGACATGACCCCAAAAAGTAAGTTCTTCTGATTAAATCACACTTTCAGTGAAATTTACTGTTACCTCAGCTCTCCAGTTCTAAAATTTAAAGCATAATGTTGGGTAAAACCAAGCAAAACAACTGTCTTACAATACAGCTTTTCAGAAAGACAGATAAATACTAGATTCAAGAAGCTACTGTTTCTTAAACATAATAATCCTTGCTGAATCTGGTCCCTCTGAGACATTGAAGCAGAGACAGGCAGGCAAATCATAATAAACATTACTGGTATTATTTGAAACTTTGGAYTTTTTTGGTTGTTTTGGATGGGTTTTTTTGTTTCTTTGTTGGTTTGTGGGGGTTTTTTTTCTCTCATGGGTCATAGTCATGGTTTTACAGCTAGAATATCTGAAGACATGCTGCTCCTAAATTTTGCAAAGTGCAATTTGTACTTTATTTCTCATATGTACTATAATAAATAATTAGTATCTACTTATTATAAA
This sequence comes from Parotia lawesii, assembly GCA_003713295.1. NCBI lineage: Eukaryota > Metazoa > Chordata > Aves > Passeriformes > Paradisaeidae > Parotia > Parotia lawesii. The sequence goes on from RAHM01000012.1 coordinate 6,250,519, forward strand.
TCAGTCTTTGCCTAATTACATGTTTCAAAATGACAGCACTTCAACAATGAATGTTTTTCAAAAGTTATAGGACAGAGAATTGGAAGTGAAACTATGTGTCTGTGTTTATCAGTTTACTCAAGAATCTATTAACAGAATTTTCTGCCTCATCGGTGCAGGCCAACATAGGAGCTGTGTGTTTGGAGTTAATTTGTCAACAACAACTCTTTGATTGCTGTACATGCCTTTCTTCTCTATTCTCTTGTGAGAGGTGTCCATTTAGTAACTATGCCAGTACTATATGCTTATARGGCTGTGGAACACACACTCACAAAAAATCCTTCTTTCTAGGTGGATTGTGAACCTAGTCTGTTGTTTCCCACTACAGACTTGTTTCCAAACATAAGGCAATGATTAAGAATAGACCTTGAAGAGAAACCTGGAACATAACACCTTCTTTCAAATTTAGAGATTTCTTTTTGAAGAAATGACCTTTGGACTTGTTCACAGTGTGTGAAAGTGGCAACCTTACCCCACCTAGCAACTTATAAACAGTGCTACTTATTGTTATTGCCGGTAGATGGCATTCTTTATATTAACTAAATAACTAACAGTTTGAAAGTTTTTTGTCAGTTTGTTTTGTTGGGGTTTTTTTGCAGGGAGGGAGGGTGGATGATAGACATTTACTTTTCAGGGTATTCATGGAAATCATACATGCCTGCTATTTTGAAATGTCTGTCATAATTCCTTACTTTAATTCAGCTAAGCAGTCTTCATTTTTTTTTTTTTCCAAAATGAAAGTAGTTATGGAATAATGGAACGATACAATTCAACTCACTCAGTAATTTTTACTTTATATTGGGTGAGGAAAAGGAAAGGGTTTTCATTTTCCTCTTTTGGAAGATAGACTATTTAATGGAGAGTTTAGAGTTAAATATTATTGATGCTTTCATTCTAGAAAACTTCTTTAAAGAATTTTTTTCTCCTGTGTTGCTTAGTGTCTGCAACACCTACAGATTATAGGCACAATCCTTTCTTCTGTAGTAGATCTGTGGCAGAACTGAGGGAATAACTCAGTGACCCAAGACCAGGTGTAGTTTATAGCTCTTCAGCTGTTTGGTTGGGGTTTTTTRCCTATTTGAATGCTTAATCCAAAGCCCACTAAAGTTAAAAAGGAGACATATATTGGCATCAAAAATTTTGTGACCTGTTTCAATGCCTACTGAAATCAGAGGGCTGCTTTCAATGAAAGGTATGTTGATGGAAGCTAACCAGAAGATTTTCATGCATTAATCGTATTGGAATCCATGGCCTTTCCAATGAAAAATGAACAACTGAAGTGTAGAAGATATTTCAAGATCCATTAAAATTCAAAATGTATTGCATATTCCAGTGCGTAATCCAGATGTTGATCATTGTGGCTTTTGCCTATGCTGAATGTTTATTTCACAGGCACCAACAAGTAAATAGGACCCTGAGGTTGTGTGGACTAAAATTCTAATTTTCCCAGCTGGGATACTGGAATACAGTACACTTGGTTCAGTTTGCTATCATGTGTGAACACATTCCATTACATTATGCCTGTAAAAGTGATCCGTACTCAGATGTGAGCTAGAGGAGAGTGTGGGCAGTAGCCTCTCAGATTCCAGGCAAATGAGGCTTCTCTGGCTGGAGGAAGTACTGCCAAATGCAGAACACCTTCCAGCTACCAAATATTAGTGACAATGAATATGTATCTATGAAATAGTGAGTTCATACCAGCAATGGCTCAGTTTCTAAACTCAGCCTTTGAGTTGCAGTGGCTTTYGGTCCTTAATAATGTACAGCTGTGTTAAACAGAAGAACTAAGTTGGAAGACCCTCTGTGCCACCAGGTCTATTGACCTGGAAAAGCTTATACCCMCTAAATGAAGAAAAAAGTTAGACTTTTACCTGAGTGCACATTTGTGCTTACTGGGAGAAAAATCTGATATTCCCAGGACTATCAGAAGTCCTGTGGGTTGTGACCTGGTTGCAGAGGTGATTCTTGTCACAAACCTGTAGTTAGAGGACCAAGTTGAGAGCCAGGGAAGAAGAAAGATGTTTTAACTATGTTTATGATTATGCACAAAATGCYTATGGAAAGAATACTCAGGTTGTCAGTAATGCTCTGCTACTTAGAGGTTATTCCATTTACCCACTCTTCATTGGAAATGACCTTCAAAAATGGTGCTTTCTTAGGGAAAATACTACCTCAACACATAAGTAATCACATTAATTTTATGTAGTGAAGTAAGGTATTTATCCCCCACTGCACAAAGCCTCAGATTTTTATACAGAACATGCACTGGAGCATAATTGAAGAGTAGCCCAAAGTGTCTCCCACCTTTTAAAGTTTCATATAAGCTTTGAATGAACTCTGAAGATAAAGGGATTTAATATAAACCAGAGATACCACAAATATATGCAGGCATTTCTAGGTATGTAATGACATACTAGAATTCTGTTTTCTGCTTATCTGTTGAATTAGAGGTGCAATTTAGTATTTGTCGACTAAATTTAATTTCATATCCTAATCGATGCCTTTGCCAAAAAGCACTGACTACTAATCGGCTTTATCATTATTGGATTGATATTTAACTTGAGTTGGCATGCAAATGTTATGAATTCTGGATCTTTTCATTCAAGTTTTTACCTCTAGTAACATTTTTTGAGCTTGTGCCCAGATGAGTAATAGTTTTGTTTTATTAGTTTCAGCATGTTTTAATACTTCAAAGCTGTTACCATAAGGAAGAAATATGCTGKTTTTTTCCCTCTTCTTCTGGATGTAGAAAGAATGGGATAGCTAATCTGAACAGCTTGAACTTTATTTTGCATTAACTATCTTTTTGTTTCGCATCACAGATTCCAAGATATTTTTGGATATCTCTTTGGACCTTAGCTGATCCCTTAGCAATTGGAATGTGATGCATCATTGTTTATCATATAATACAGATATTTGCAAGAAGTAATCAGCTTAGAGGCCTCTTGGTCTTGTATATATGAAGTAGTCAATTTGTTAATTAGCTTCCTACACTGACTAGTCATAGGTGACTGATTTTTGACTGGAGATATCACCATAACCCTATGGTCAAGAAGGTAGTCCAGTTTTTGTGAGGATACAGGGGAACAATAATTGAATAATAAACATTCAATCATAAATTTATAAGAATTTTCAGTAATTAACACAGCAAAAATGGTAATGGTGCATAGAGGTAAATCATAAGAAGTGTAAATATGGCTCTATCATTTCCTAAGTCTTAAGAATCCTTTGATGGCAATGTCAGCAAAGAAAGATGCAAGGGAAAAAAAAGCTCTGAAAAGACAGAAGGAAGGGCATTACAAATATAAATACAAATGTATTAATTAACATTAACACAGGTTTTTCAGAGGTCTGAAATTAACTGCATTATGATGAGCACTTGCACCTAAATCAAAGCAAGTTGTGCAATAATCTGTCACCTGTACAATTATCTCACACGCAAAACTTCCGTTATTAATTACAATTCCACTCTTGGGTCATCTCAGCGAATATATTTACAGTAGTTTACAGGAATTTCAGAGAAAACCTCTCATTCCTGATGTTGAGCACTGTCAAGCTTACGTGCAGCTTGAAGAGATCATCAGTCTTCTGGGCAGGAAGCGTGAACATCAGTAAACTTGCAAATTGTATCAGATTCTATTGAGATCAGATAGATCCTTTATCAGATGACAAACTTTCAAGGATGATCTAACAAGCAGGTACTCTATAGAAAGAAAAGTGTTCTACAAGGGTTCATTCTCCTGTTCAGCAGTTTTTCTTGCTTCTATGCTTAACTTGTACATACTTAAGATTAGAGTTATTTTCATTATAGCAAACAGTTATGAAACTTGACATGATGTGTTTAGGTTAGCTAGACCTAGCTGCAATGCAAACAGGACACGCAAACATAGCCAGTGGTAAGTAATAYCTTAAATAAGATCTGAGGGTCTTTTAGGGGCGAACGATAACTCATACTAAGTGAATGACCTTATATAGTGCTTACTGATGTGGAATTGCATATTGACTGTCATTTTGTCATATGACATGTATCTGTATTTCTGAAGAGCTCTTTCTCAGATGTCGTTCGTTCTCAATGGGAATGACTCATATCATCACAAATTTGATATTGTGACATTTTCAGGTGTTATTCCATCTTGTCCCTCTAGCTTGGTGTTATAGTCTTCAGAGTGTTACACATTGACTGAACTGAATCAGCAGGATGACATAATATCTTCTAGATTAATTTAAAAGGATTGTGGAGCAATAAATCATTTAGATAATGGAGTGCTGTAATGATTTATGCTACTTAAAATCCAGTAAAATAGAAATTTCTCTCCTCACAGAGGGGTGACTTCCTGACAGCTATCTTTTAGAACACAGAAAAAGGCCGTATCACCTCCCATACAGCAGGTTTTCTTTGAAGACTAACATGCCTAGGTGCCCAATGGTGGAACATTTAGTCATAGCTAAGGTGGATGACTGTAGGCATCATATTTTCAAATGTAAAACTAAATTTTCATATATCTTGCTTGTGTCTCTATAAGAATTCATATCTTTGAGCAGATGAGTGGAATTTACTTACACAGACATTCACAGAATCTCAATATTGCTGCACTTCTATTATTGTAAATTTAGGGCAAAGCTTGGCTCAGAAAAACCAACAGAATTTTTCAGTCTTCTTCCAGAGGCTAGTAAATAAGCCAGTCAGGGACCTGATTACAATCTTTACACGGAATTACTTTATGTCAGTAAGGATTGTGTGGTGCTAAAGGCAATGCATTCTGCAGTATATTACAGAGAACGTTACAGTTTCTAAACTCTTTTGTCACAATCCTAAATGCATTGTGCCTCATGCCAAAAACATTGCAAGACTGACGTTTCAGCACGGTTAAAGCCCTTGAGTTCTGCTGAGTATTTTCTATATAGTTTTACATGTAGGAGGCCTTCAGGAGGTTCTTCATTTGATGAAGTAAATACTTGTGAGGAAATAATTAACTATATTTCTTCAAGTAGTTTTTGCTGAATTTGATGTATTCTTAGAATATGATTTGCCTAATAATGGCAGAAATGTTTCAGTGTAAGGCACTATCATCAATAACAAAGTCATATAATCAATGTATGATGTAAATCTTCACTCAGCTTTTTAAAACTCCTTTGGAGACAGTGGGGGCTGAATGTAGAAACATTTATGACAAGGTGAAGTGTTCCTGCTGTATCTGAATAACTACATACAGCTCAGTAGTAAAGCAGTAAAAAAAGATAAAAATAGGATAATCTCCAAATAGTGTAAAATGGACTTTGAAGAAGAAATTGAAATGCAAAAATACTGAGGAAATATCCGTTCTCTTTTTCTCCTGTGCTGGGTGCAGGTGTCAAGGTGGTGGGGGTTGCAGGGATGGCCTCTGTTGGGAGAGTGGGGGGGTCAGTTCCAGGCAACTCCAGCCAATCCACCACAGGGCACGGCTCAGGCCCTTAGACACAGGGGAGTGGTGCCTCTGGAAAAGGGTATTTAAGAAAGGTCAGAAAATGATGGACAGGGAGGAGGGAAACAACGAGTGAGGAACAGCAGTGTGAACATTGTGGTCAGAGAGGAGAAGGAGGAGGAGGAGGAGGAGGAGGAAGGGAAAAGAGAAGCAGAAGGAGGAGGAGGAGAAGGTAGAGAAGGAGGTGCTGCATGGCAGAGCACACATCCACTGCAGTCCATGGAGGACCCGCACTGGAGCAGGGGAGAAATGYGAGGAGGAAGGAGGCAGAGAAGAGATGACCTGACCAGAACTTCCATTGCCCTTTCCCCCTGTGCCTCTTCTGGCAGGGGAGGAGAGGAGTCTCCTGGGTGCRGTAGTGAAGCTGAACTTAGGAAAGGGATAAGATATGTTTAGTTTTAATGTTTGTCTTTTTGTTTCCCAGTACCCAAATTAGTAATTAAATATCTATTTCATATTACCAGATATTAAATATTCATTACTAGTAGTTAAATATTTATATTATTTTTATAATTAAAATTAATTTTCTCCAAGTTGGGTCTGTTTTGCCCACTGAATTTAACTTTGAAAAAACAATTCACAATTCAGATGTTTAGATTCCATACAGACATGTACTGAGGTCATTAGTTTCTTTTTAATTTATGAATGAAGCTGTATCTTCAAGAAAAACCTATGACTCTCATCTGGAAGATGAAACCAGCACTTTCTCTGCCTGCATTTTGATTTTAAAAGACTTTCTTTACTATAAACATTTTCGATCCAATTATCCAACAAGTCATCGATATTGTCTCCTTTACTCCATACAAGAATTAAAAAATAAACAAGCATTAATTCTGGGGCTGCCCCACTAGGAAAGAGAAAAAAAGGTTCCTCATACAAAATCTATGCTGTTTTAGCAATTCATTTGTCAAATGGTRGTTATCCTTAATCAAGATAAAATCAAGACTAAAAATCATTGCGTGAAATTTTGGGTAATGGTGGTGATTGCTGTTGTGGACTAAGACTGAATAATGACTACTAATACGTGGTCTGAATGATACAGGTAGGTAAAAGCACAAACTGTCAATACTTTCACGGAATTTTATTACAACTATGTTCTGCATGGTCTTGATGTCACCTTAAAAGAAATATCTGGGTATTCCAAATGCGCAATCCAGAGGTCATCATTCAGGAGGTGTACTTTCATTGCACTGTACTTGTTTTTGAGTACCAGCATGTTTGAAATAAGGTTAAGTAGTCCCAAAGTTGGAATTTCTTTACAATTAGTGATAAATAGCTAACAGGATAGGAAAGAATGGTAGATAAAAAATTAAGACAAACATCTCTAACAATAGTAAAAGATGATACTATACTAAGCAAAAATGTATAAATTTCTATAAACCTATACAGTCACGAAGAAAAAAGTATTAGCAAGAAAGATTCAATTACTTCTCTTTTCTACTTCTTATTTTTTTTAAAAACAGTACTTAGGGGTATACACTCCCTTTGTTTACCTTTTCGGTTTTAACCTATGACAACAGAATTTAGTCAAATTTTGTATCCAGGCTTGAACCCCTCGTGGCTACTGTGAAAAATTAACCCTGTCCTTGGCTGAAACCAGGACAGTATCCTAGAAGAAAGCATGAAAGGATAGACTAAGAGTACTTTTACTGTTTTCACAGGTTACAACAGATCTCTCAAAGTCAAACGATTTTTAATGGAGAAAAACTTGAATTATTGGAACTTAATTGTATGTTGTTCTTCCCCCCCAAACCCCCCTCCCCCAGCTTCGTTTACTTCATTAATAAACCATCAAAATGGTGAGATGATATTCTGGATGGTAGTGATGTGATTAGTGGAACCTGTTCTCCATTCCAAAAGGCCCCAAATAATGGTGTTTCTAATTGGGCCTGTTAAAAAAAACCAAAGTTTGCTGTGCAATTTTTACACTTACRGCTGTATGCAATGCTGTGAATTTCACAAAGAAATACAGCACAGGATAGTTTTGTAGTTTTGCAGGCAGCTTCAAGGTAACCTCTTGCTTCAGACTGAGATAGCTCAGATCTCTTTCAATATTTGCTTTCAAAGATACCACATTAGTGTTAAGGAAGGATAAAATACTGCACGGTGAGTCTTTTAAATGGCACTATTTTTGTGCAAGTAGATGCATAATGGCAGGCTAATGATTCTACTGTGACTGTATGTCCAATAAACCAAACTGAGGTTTATATTTAGGTGCTCTGCATTTAGCCACCAGCTTAATTTCAATTACACAGTCATCATTTGTATTCTCTTAGTTCCTCTTCTCTCTGCTGGGGAGTTACAGCAGAATTTCTTTAAGCACTGTAAGCCTATGCGGTAACAAGTGATGACTTCTGTCTGAAGAGGTTTCCTGTTTAAAGAGGGACTGCTCTGTTCCACTGTCAATAAATAAGGGCACATGGGAACAAAAGGGAACATTCCCTTCTCAGGATTAGTGTACCTGAGATTTTAATTGTTCTCTTATCTTCTGTGTTAGAATGTCACTTTCTCTGCTCTGAGGTTTGACAAACTATATGTTTTATTGTGAAGCCTCATATTCCCCTGTAAGAAATACACAACTGGATATTTAAAAACAGCAAGATGGAATAATTTGAACTTTTTGTCTGAAAAACTGACTAACATCTGCTTTCACGGCCCATAATGGGGTTCAAGAACCTTCCTAATTGCCTACCAACTTGATGGATCCATGAGGAGTAATTACAGCAATTAATATTTCCAAACAACACAGATTAATTAGATTGCGCCAAATATTTATTGCTATCCTATTTACTCTGTCAGGAATTCTTTTCACTGCTTCTTATTTAGTGTGATTTGGGTTTGTATTTGGTGTTATGAACACTTTTGACAAATACAAATATTGGCCAGTTCTGGTAATGACAGACTTGGTACCTGAATGAGAAATTTCAGCATGGTTATCTATTTGATTTTTCAGTTCATACCTTATAGCTTCTGTCATCTTATTCAAAGAGGACTTTGGGATACCATAAGGAACATCAAAAATTTCAAAACAAAATGAAAACTCTTGCAGAATTATTTTTAAGTGCTCTTTGATAGCAACTGAAAGAATTATCTTCATTGTATGAGTGCAAAGTGCAAATGCATCAATGGCAATGGCATTTACAATTTAACCTACAACATCAATGTATGCAAAATCATATAAAAGATTACATACTCATAGCTGCATCCAGAACGCTGCCCATAATGATGATTGTGCTTCCATTCTTAGGAGTCAATGAGAAGTGTCTATACCTCTTTGAAAGTTTTGACCTTCATTTGAAGGTGCTGAAATGATCTTTCTGATTGTTGTTTGAATTCCTTGGGGAGAAAAGGGGAAAATTTTGAGGATGGAACAAGGCAAGGCAGGATTATGCCCTCCCTTTTTTTTCCCTTTTTGTTTTACCTTCCTAGAATTTTACTGCTTTGACACTTGGAAAGAAATGGGCTTCGCTGTATTTTCAGTCAAGCAAGAATGGTAATAATTCATGAATGTTTTCTCATCTGATTTTTTATAATTATTTTGTCTGCTTTTGGATCCATAGGTAATCTTGAAGGGGTCCTGCTCTTCTGTGAGGGATGCATGGTAGGGACCTGAGTTTTGTAACACAGTTTTTCATAGCAAACTGAATTATTATGAATCTTCCAAAGCTCTTCATGGTTAGTGAAGGGATACAGAATCAGATATAAGGGATGAGAATCAAGATCTTTGTGTGTTTTGGCAGATTTATTCAAACAACCAACTTAACAGATATTCCATGACAGGTGGTACCTCAGCTTCCAATTTATAAACAGGGTAGCACGAAAATCTTTCAATGTCTTCTGTAATTATAAATAAATGATGCCTTTCACCAATATACATTGTGAGGTTACAGTCCAACTGCTTTGTGTTAAAGTGACCTATCCTTCTATGGATAGGTCCTAACATCAGGGAAAAGAAAAAAAGGGTGCARAACGTATGCATGTATTCCTTAATCAACTTGTTGGGTGCAGAAATATCTGAGCCTATTTACTTAGACTTTTTGTTCCTATTGAAACTGTCTTTTGTTTTCCTGAATCTACATTTGTCTTCTCAACTATTTCAGACACATCCTGCAGATACAGCTAATTAAGAGCCAACCACTAGTTGGAGTTTCCCTCAGTGCTTTCCACTGATTTGTTTTTGTTTATGATGTGCTTTGTTTGCTTCATTTCAGTGATACATTTGTGCAGTCTTATTTAGCCTTTAGAGCATCAAGCTACTGGAGCATCAGTGCACACAACATGAAAAGAAATGAGTCATTCACCCATTCCCAATCTTTTGTTTCCTCATCTGATTGAAGGGTTCAATAAATTACTGTGGTTCATAATGACTATAAAAGTTAAACACTATTTTTATCTATTCAGCTGTGTTTTAAATACAGCATTGGGATCTATCATTCTGTCATGGAGAGAGGCTCTGGAAGCATTTGACAACTTATAATCTTTCCTCCTTCACATATTCATGAGACAGAAAGATTATGCATGCAAGCAATAACTTTACACATTAATTATTGAGTCAGATATCAGGAAGACCATAACTTCATGCGAGACAATGCACAGAAATACTTCAATTTGAAGAAAAGATGAAGCTCAAGGGCAGAGATCCCAATATTTGAATAACAACAACTGATTTCCTGTCCTTCCTCCTCTATTCTTTATCTAAGTCTCGGGCATATCTACGTTATGAAAAGTCCTGTCCTGGTTTGAAAGACAGGTGTCTGTCAAGGAAGGCAGGAGCCTCCCCTGAAATGGAAAATGCAACCCCCTTCCCTCCGAATTATTATAATTTTGAAATTAAGGGGCTTTCAGGCAAAGATATGAGGGGTAGGAATAACAGTTCTTTACTAATATATATATGTATGACAAGGCAAACAAAAATAACTATGGCAGTAACAGCAAACAGAACCACAAACCCAGTGCCAGCCTCTCTCGGCTGTCAGGCACCCCCTGCTTTGGTGCAGTTCCAGTCACAGCTGGCAGGGGCAGCTCGGGGTCCCGGGAAGKAAAGGGCGAAAAGCTTCACAAACCCTCTGGGCGGCTGATCCCGGTGCCTGGCTGGACCCTTGGGAACAGCAGGCTGGAACAGCAGAGACAAGCACAGATTCCGGGTCATAGACGAGATGTAACAAACTCCGGAGCTGCAGTGGGAGCCTCCAGAGGTCTCAGCCAGCAAAGGGTGTGTGGGGGCTATGGTGTAGCAAACGATCAGAGCGGCGGCGGAGGCAGAGCGGCTGCAGCCCGGCTCCCAGCAGGGCAGGGAAAGGTGGGCTTGGGAATCCCGGGTTTCTCCAGTAGAAGGAAAGCAGCTGAAAAACAGGAACCTCCAGCTCTGACCAACTCCTTCTCAACACTGAGAGCACCAGTGGCCCCGCCGCCCCCACCCCCCAGGTGAAAAACAAGTAGCTAGTTGGACTCCCCACCCTCTGTGGCCAGGTCTTTTGTTCTTCTTAAGCACCTAGCAATCTGTCCCCCTGGCAACATATATGGGGAAAAGTCTTTAAGAGAAAAAGAAAACAGGAGAACTCCTAAAACCCCCAACAAGTCCCTAAGGAAGAGCAGAAGTGAACAGCAGGAGATACAGCTGTTCACTGGGCTCATTAATGGGCTTGGACAATGCCTAACCCGTGCTGATTATAGATGGTGTAATGAGATCCTTCTCTCAGTGAATCAGTTGTGTTTCTTAGCATACTGCAAGGAGTCCGCAGGGCCATGACTGTATCACTTTCTACATTCCTTTCTTCCTGGAAGAAGATGAAGCCAGCCATTTGCCTTGCCCAGACCATGCAGCAAGAGTCATGGGCTTCTACTGCATCCTTCTGCCCTCTATATTGCGTTATTATTTGGTTTAATGAATTAATGCACCTGCCTCGGTACATCGAGCACTGATAAGGTAGCCTCCTGATTTGTTCATGAATGTTGGTGACTCATACTACTGATTTCAAGTAATTCAACTGGCTGTATTGTGGTTTCTTGATGCTGGCTTTTATAATTCATCCTGGTATTATACAGGAATAATTCACTGAAATAATTTGCTCAAAAGAGAGGGAAAAGAACACTTCTATTGCTATTTCATCTACACACTGCAACACAGAAACAACGCTTGGTAGGAGTTAACCCATGCTCCTGAATAATCTTTCGCAGGTTAAAAAATGGAGGTATACTGAGCAAGTATTTTCATTCAAGTGACATTTGAATTTGACACTTCCGGCAGCCCTTTTTATTCCAATAACATGGGCAGGATATGAAATAAATTTAGTGCAGAATCAAAGATGTCTGTTGTCTTTAACCTGCAGAGTCTCATGATAATCTCTATAGACTAGAGCCCTTTGCTTAAAAATAATAAATACTGTGTTTCTAGTGATTTTGGGTTTTTCTATATATTGCTTATGATAAGAAAAAAACAGTTACAATTATCTATATACCTGTATGTAAGTGAACAAACACAGTAGCAATGACACTTTGGCACCGTTGCATAATTTGTGTGTGTTCAGCTATATATCCTGCTATACAAAGCTCAGATAAGGACATCTGAATTGTGTTATTTGGAATTGCTAAGCTTTTGTATTTCAGAGGCTTTATTGTACTGTCATGCTTCTTTAGCCAGAAATTGTGTTTGTGTCTCCTAGCATATACATCTTTTTTTTTGGTTTTTTTTTGAGATGTGCTTTTGAGATATGGTGTGCTTTGAACTCCGCAGCATTCTACTGGACAAACTGACTGTTCATTACTTGGATGGGTGTACTCTTGATTGGGTGAAGAAGTGGCTGAATGGCTGGGCCCAGAGTGTGGTGGTGAGTGGAGTTACRTCCAGTTGGTGGCTGGTGACTGGTGTTATTTCCCAGGGGTCAGTACTGGGACCAGTTAGTCCTATTTAATATCTTTATCAAGGAGCTGGATGAAGGGATCGAGTGCACCCTCAGTCGGTTTCCTGATGACACCGATTTGAGCAGGAGTGTTGATCTGCTGGAGAGCCAGAAGACTTCAGAGGGATGTGGACTGACTGGATTGGTGGGCCAAGGCCAGAGGTGTGAAGGTCAACAATACAAAGTGATGGGTCCTGCCCTTGGGTCAAAACAACCCCATGCAGTGCTACAGACTTGGTCAAGAGTGGCTTGAGAGCTGCTTAGCAGAAAGGATTTACAGCCAGCTGACCAAAAGCCAGCAGTGTGCCCAGGTGGCCAAGGACATCAGTGGCATGTTGACCTGTACCAAGAATAATGTGGCCAGCAGGACCAGGGCAGTGATCATTCCCTTGTACTTAGCAATAGGTGAGATCACACCATGAGTAATGTGTCCAGTTTTGGGCCTCTCACTTCAAAAAGGGCAGTGAGGTGCTGGAGTGTGTCCACAGAAGGCTAATGGACCTCAGGAAGGGTCTAGAAAACATGTGCTGTAGGGAGCAGCTGAGGGAACTGAAGTGGTTCAGAAAAGGTAAATACTGGGGCTCAGAGAGGACCTCATCGGTCTCTGCAACTACCTAAAAGGAGGTTGTAGTGAGGTGGGGGCCAGTCTCTTCTGCTGTCTCTCAAGTGAAAGGACAAAAGGAAATTGTCTTAAGTTCTAACAGGGGAAGTTCAGATTAGATAATAGAAAAAAATTTTCACTGAGAAGTGGTTAGGCATTGGAATAAGTTGATGAGGGAGGTGGCGGAGTCACTTTCTCTGAAAGTGCTCAAGAGGCGTCTGAATGTGTCATTTGTGGATATGGTTTAGGGACGATTATGGTTGTGCTAAGTTGACGGTTGGACAGATAATCTTGAGTAGTTGGTTGGTGGAAGGTTAGACAGATAATCTTCCAACCTTGATGATTTTGTGATTCTGTGAACTTGTCTTGAGATCCTACAGTAGATCTTGTTCTAGAGCATAAGATAAACTATCAGGTATTAATTACAGTCAGTACTACTGACTGACTCAAAATGAGAACACTGAATATCTTTTTATGCAAGCTATTTGATTCTTTGATCAAAGAAAACTGAAAAGTTGAAATTTCTTTATAGAACATTTAGGAAGATTAATGCTGTTATAGTTTCATTCTTGGCTTATTTCTGATGGGATATCTTACAAACTTTCATCTTCCCTAGGAAATATATTTACAATATATGTGGAGCCCAATTTTGATAGTATAAGGGTATTTCTTTCTAGATGGGTGCCATTTCTAACTCTGAGCTTTTTTCTGAGGATCCTGCACCCAGTGGGGCAAAACAAGTAAATTACTTGATGTGCAAGTGTAACTGTTTTAAAGGTAGCTGGCAAAAGCAACACTCCTAAGCATTAATTTCTGTGTTACTTAGAAGTAAGTAAAATATGTTGCTGTATTGATTCTGGTCCTAATTTATGTATTTGGAAAAAGCATAACCTGTTATGAACAAGTAGTATAAAGACTTTGCAAAACAAGTACATAACTTCATTTTCAATGAAGTGCAGGCTGGGCATATTGAGTTCTATAAAATATTCCATTTCCCAGATTGTTTCATATTTTTTTGATGAATCAGAAAGTGTTGAGTGCAAATGTGTATTGTGCAGTTCCACCACAAGCTTTTGGGAAGCCTGTATTTGTTTTTCCCAAAACTCCCTTAACGATCACTAATTAATCAATAAACATTTTTTTTTCTTCACCTCCTATAAGAGAAATATCATAATAATTCATCTTGAAATTCTGTGATTTTCTATGTAATGGAAAGCCATGAACATCTTGGTGCCGTGGTAGTTCAGCAGAGGAAAAAGTTTAAAATGAAAGAAAAATGTTTTAGTATGAGGGTGACTACACACTGGAAAAGGTTGCCTCGAGATTTTATGTGATCTCCATCTTTGGAGTCATTCAAAACAAACTGGATACTGTCCTGGGCAGCCAGCTGTAAGTCACCCTGTGCTGAGAAGAGGGGTTGGACTGGATGGTCTCCAGGGGTGCCTTCCCACGTCAGCTATTTTGTGATCCCTGTTGATGGCACCGTGACTTAGATTAGCTGAAAAGACTTTCCCACAAGGACACATTAATCTGTTGAATTTTGTGGCATGGCTTCATGGTAACAGTTTCATTTTTCCATTAATACAAATGAATTAATTTCAATTAGAGATAATGGATTGCAGTCCCGTAGGACTCTCTCTTCGTCCGTCTCTTTTGTGATTTGAGATGGTGTGAATTCATTTTAATAGGCTAAGTTCTGAGAGTAGTGTTGTTATGTATGTCAATGCAAAGGAAAAGATAAAACACTCCTCAGTGTGTGTATCTCTGGTTTACATATTTATGCAGACGTTACTGTTAATTTATCTTATGCTGTGTTTCCTTTTTTACTTGTATAACAAGAACATGAAAACTGGAAAGTCACTCATCACTTAACTACTCAGGAACTCGTTCCCTTGCAGCAGGCACTTGACACAACTGCCTGGACTTAACATTCCCAGCAAGAGGGGAGCTGAAGGGAGCTCACTTAGGAGAGCTGCTCCTTCTGTTTTTCAGGTTTTGGAAGCATACATGCCCTGTTGGCCAGTTTATTGTTCACTTTAGCCTTTGTGCTGCCTAGTGGGGCTCTACTTTACTGAGATATTTGGAGCCACAGGTATTCTTAAATTTGAGTTTATTTTCATTAAGTATCTATATGCAGAAAACAAATATATGAGCTTCCAGACACATCTCCCTATTTACCATGGACTGCATCAAATCAAGGTCTTTGTATGGTATGTACAGCTGTCTAGGAATTAATATGATTCTTCAGACAAATATATAATTTCATTAGGAACACAGACCATAAATGAGCTCAAAACTCTTTAGCATTGCTATGAGTTTGTCCATGGGGTCCTCTACAGAAAATCCTGAGTTTGTTTCCTAGTGTTAGCCATGCCATGCAAGATCTAGCTCCAGGGACGAAACCACATTAGTGTAGCAGCATGCTTGAGTTGTTAAACTCTGCTAAGCATCTGTGTTCATGCTGACAACTTAGTTCTGGATCCAGTTTTGCTTAGAAAGATTGTACAGATCAATCATTAAAGCTTTTATCTACTTCCTGGCAGAAGCAGAAGGAGGGGGAGAAGGCTGACATGTTATTTCTTACCCTTTAGTGTCAGTGCAACCAGGGCTTCTTCTGTGTGAAACTTTTTACAAGAACAGGTAGTGGCAGGACAAGGGGGGATGGCTTTAAACTGAAAGAGAGCAGATTTACGTCAGATATAAGGAAGACTTTCTTTACTGTGAGGGTGGTGAGGCACTGGAACAGGTTGCCCAGAAAAGTTGTGGATGCCCCATCTCTGGAAGTGTTCAAGGCCAAGTTGGACAGTGCTCTGAGCAATCTGGTCTAGTGGAAGGTGACCCTGCCCATGGCAGGGTCTTTAAGATGATCTTAAAGATGATCTTAAAGGTCRCTTCCAACCCAAACCATTTTGTGATTCTATGAAACACAGAATTTCACTCTTTGACTTGTGAGCAGATTTCATGATGTTGCAGATCAGTGTGCACACACTATTTTATCTGCCATTTCCAATTTTTCTCCATTTGGAAGTTAGTTTATTTTGAATTTTTTAGGTGGTGGTGGGGTTATTTTCCCTGGAGTTATATTGATCTTCAGTGTCATAAGTCATGTGATCATGTGATTTTGATAGAGTAGGCTGTGAAAACTCAGCATTTTTTGCATTTTGCCTTTAAGAAATGCATGCATGTGGTCTTGCATRGGGTTTACATAAAGAAAATACCTGTGTTCATCTGTACTACCAATTTTCAGATTGAGTTATTTTGGGGGAAAATGCTTATGAAAATGGTTGCATTTGCAGTATAGAATCAGAAGCATAGAATCATAGATTAGTTTGGGTTGGAAGGGACCTCTAAAGGTCATTTAGTCCAAGCCTTTTGCAGTGAGCAGGGACATGTTCAACCTGTTCCAGTGTTTCACCACCCTCATAATAAAAAAATTCTTCCTTRTATCWAATCTAATTCTACCCTCTTTTAGTTTAAAACCATTACCCCCTGTCATATCAAAATATTGCATTTGGCTTGTCTCTTGATGTTTGAGGTGGGGCTTGTTTGGTTTTGTATTCTGATTTTGTTGGTCTTCTGAACACTGAACCTCTTCTCAGCAGTGGTGGCTTTTTTTGGGTAAGCCTGGGTTACCTTTCAATTAGATACTAAAGTGAGGCGGGGTTGTGTGTATGGTTTCATGTGTATTACTTATACTGTATAAACTATTCCAATTGTGGATAGTTTTCCATTGTGCCATGAAACTTCTTGGGAAAATACATTTCTTTTTCATTAATTCCAGCTATAAATAAAGTAGTGGAGAAACAGATAGAGATGGGTGTAATGTTTCCTGTTGTGATCTTTGAAGCAGGATGGATGAATGAGTCATTCATTTAATGTTCAGTGCTGATAATGAAGGCTTCAAGGAAGATATTAAATTCTGTCATTGTGATCTGCCTGTGCTCAGGCTCTGGATCCTGAAAGCGACACTCCCAGGCTGTCCAGGTCTGCTGCAACACAGCCTGCTCTGGCAGTTGCCTGCTGATGCTTTGCCTGTTGACCCCTTTTACCGTCAAAGATTCTGAAAGCCAGACTATTACTGTGCAAAGTGGAGAGTCCTGATGTCTCTGGAAGTGATGCTGAAATGCATGCAGCCTCACTGCTGGGAAGAAGGCAGGGCTTCTGCTCTTGAGAAGGAAGCAGAGAGTGACTGACTTTTTAAAATAAATGCTTCATTTCTGTGTTTGTGTGTGCCCTGCAAGAGTTATGGTGTGTTTTGCATGCTACTGATGTTATAGTACATGTGGTTGCTGCTTGTTTTCAGCTGATGTCTCCACTGCTCTTTTTCCTCTCACAACTGAGTATCAGTTTCTGCCCTCGTCTGATCTACAATTTCCGCCCCCTGTAACTTATGCCTCCCACTATTTCTCACAGAAAAATAATGAGTTCTACTGATTATTTTCCTTATTTCTTCCCACTCCTTCAGCACCAAGCCTCTAGCCTTTCCACTCCAGGAAGGGGGAAATGAAAATAGCAACAAAATTAGTAATTCTTCTGTGGCAGACTCTTATTTGCTACTGTCAGTGCTCTGCCATAACTCAAATTCCTGGGGAGAAGGGTTAAAATCCAAGTAGTTGCTGTACATCTTGCTGCACAGGAATTTAATAACACACCAGTTTTCAGTTGCATGGAGCTACTGAGGGGAGCCTTAAATACAATTTTTTATGACTATATTAGCAAAAAGGAGCCAAACCACCTTCTTTGAAGTAACAAATGCTCTTTAGATCATTACTGCTTGCTGGTAGAAACAAACAAAGTAAAAAGACCCAAAAAACTTTATTAGCTTAGGCAACAGATTTGTTGCTTTTATATGTCTGAGTTATTTAGAGTACTTTTCTCTGGAACAGCAGTAAAAGTAGACCCCACATTCATGCTGTGTTTAAAGCATTTTTCACAAATTTGAACTGGTAATACCAAGTCCATTTTGTTTCTATAATAAAATATTTATAGCAAGTATGGAATACTCCATCTAGGCCTGATTTCCAACTGAATTCAGGTGTGATAGAGATTGTCAAACTCAGTGTGTTCTATCTGGTTAGCAGTAATTTTAGGTGGTTTTTTGTTTGTTTGGGGTTTGGTTTGTTTGCTTGTTTGTTTAGTTGGTTGGTTTGGTTTGGATTTTTTTTTGTATTTGCTAAACAGAGCTCTGACAATTCCTGGAAAAGAGCTGGGATAAATTTTTGATAGTCTGTAAAAATCCATATGAGCAAACATGGCTTAACACTAATTCATGGCATTCTGAAGTCAGAGATGGCATCCTAGTGATGGARCTATGTTTTTCACCACTAGGATTTGCCTCCTCTCTGTTCTTTCATATCACTTCAATCTCTCACAGTGAAAGCCATGAACAACAAATGCTACTTTTTACATGCTGCAAAGCTTCCTGGCTCATCTCCAGTGGTTGTTGTGAATCGAAGTCTAAGCTTAACAGCTGAGTTTGTCTCCAGGGACAGCCACCTTCCCCTTCTTGCAAGGCATGGGGGGATGTGGGTTTTTTCATAATACCGCTTCACATGCCGACTGCTTTTAAGACACTGGTTGCTAGGGCTCTGCTTCTCAGGTGCTGTAATCCTGCTTCTTTCTTGTAGACAAGTAGGTGGGTTGCTAATGTTTGCCTGAATTCAGATCCAAGGTGAAACTCAGAAGATGCAACCATGCACCATGATTCTGAGAGTGATTAGATGCAAGTGTGTAAGGGGTGAGGTGACCATAGCAGTGACAGGAAAATTGTTCTCAGACAAAAACTGCCAAAGCTGATAAAGTTTTGAACCATGATGGTGCAGAAAATAGTGTTTTTTTCTGTTGGCTCAGTGGTCTGAAATGATACATTGCTTCATACTTCAGCGAGGTGAATGTTTTGATTAATCTGAGCAGTCTTGCTATGGAAATGGAGTCTGATTATGTMTTATGGAAAATATATTGGCTCTTTCTATAGATAAAGTAATTTTGACTTGGACAGAAGTTCTTTTAGATGAAAAGAAAGCATTTCTCTCTCTTCACAGCACTGGTTAACCTAGCCGTTGTATTTAATTCTCTTTTAATGACACTTTTCTTCAAATTGGAAAAATTTTCCTGGAAACACCTGGGTTTCCATTTGCTGGAACATCTTCCTCAGAATTACTCATCCTCATCCCTTTGGCACACCTTTGTATTTTTGAGAATAATTCGCCTCATTTTGCAAAGTGTCAGTCACAGGTTCTCCTTCTTACTTTGTTCTTTCTTTTGGCTGATCATTTTGCTTTCTGTTCTCTCACCATTACCCACTTATTCTTCTGTGAGCTCTGCTGCTTACCTGCCTCCCTTGTCTGTTCCTCAGGGATGAGAGCAGACCTCATCGCTCTCTGTAACTACCCAAAAGGAGGTTGTATCGAATCGGTCTCGTCTCCAAAGTAACAAGCAGTAGAACGAGAGGAACTGGCCTCAAGTTGCACCAGGGAAAGTTTTAGACTGGATATTAGGAAAAGTTTCTTCACTGAAAGGGTAGACAGGCAGTGCCCAGGGAAGAGGTTGAGTGTCCATCTCTGAAGGTATTTAAAAGGCATAGAGCTGTTGCACTTAGACACATGTTTTAGTGGTGGAGTTGGCAATGACGGCTTAATGGTTGGACTTGGTGTTCTTAAGGGTCTTTTCCAACCTAAATGATTCTGTGATTCAGTGATTTGCAGGCATCTTTGCTCTTCTTTCCTTCCGTTTTGCATCTTAATTTCTCAGGGTGTTTGGAGAACTCCAAACTTGTCCTTCAAGCTTTATTCTTCTGTGTAAATGGTTTTGCTTTTGTGTCCTCACTTCATGGCCAAAAGTTTTCCATTCATCTCATCTAGGTATGCACTGTCAAAATCTTTTTTTTGCCAGATTTACAGTTTTCAGTGTATCTGGCCTTAACTCTACTCTCATTTGATTTCACTACCCATCCAAATTAAGCCTTCGTCCTTATCTCTGCCATTAGTCTGGGAACACTTTCTTTGGTGGAACTTAGATTACATTTCTTACACGTACATATTCCAGAGCATGCTTACCATAATCTAAGTGGTTGTTTTAATGGTCTTCTCTTCTCGTCATGTCCCATCTTCTGCTGMCTCTGAAACCATTCAGACAATATTTCCTGCTCCTACCTTCAAGTGCAAAAGCACCAAAAAAGAAAGAAATCGCTTCCAAGAACGTCTCCCACCTTTAAACTGACATCTCCGTTGTGCTTCTGCATGGTTGACTTTCACTGTTTTACCAGTGAGCTTTAGTTAAGGCTAAAAATGTACTGAAATAAACTTTTATAGGGTTTATTTTGCAATCGTAGTTTATGTGAAGGGTTGAGTCCTTTCATTCCTCTCCACTAGAATAACCTTGCTCTAAACTTGCAAAGAACTGTTCCTAAATAGCTGGAGGGAGTAGGGAGTTGCATCTACCTTCAGATTTCTGTAATAGTGGCTGCTATCTCTGGGAACACTATGTTCTCCATATATTCATTAGTGGGAAATAGGCAGATTTAGTTTACAGTTTACTGGATGTGCTTAGAAAAAAGTACTTTGGGTGAGAAAAGGTACACAAATTACTGCAGCAGGTGGCTTTGATGCATTCTTTCTCTGTGCAGAAAGATAAAAACCTTCAGGGTTCACTGGATAGGCCCAGATTTCTCTGCTCAGTTGTTCTTTGGCTTGGCAGATTTTTTTTTTTTTTTGCTAGGCTATTATAGTGAATATTGCTTTTCCCTTGAAAGGATTGCACTTTTTTTTTTTCTAGCCAGCAATCTCGTTTCTGATGAAGTTTTAAATATTTAATAGAGCAATTGGTCTGTAGAAAGAACTATTTGCATTGTCTTTGTGTTCTTACATGATGGCTGAGGAGATTGACAAAGAAGTACTTTGTGTAATATCTATACTTATTTCCAAAACAGAAGAGGATAGATGTTTCCAATTTAGCGTAGAATTCCCTAGAGTACTTATCAGGCTTTATAGTCTTAACATTTTTAATCAGTTGTAAAAGATCCTCTTACTCTCTGATTTATATAATAGACCTTAGTTTTTCTATTTTTCCTTCATTTGACTTCAGAATGTTTCCAATTCTATAAAAAAATTGACATTTTGTTAATCTTCCTTTCATCGTTAATTTTTCCATGTATCAAAGTTGATAACAGTATCACTTTTTAAACAGTGACTTTTAAAGACAGAAATGATTAGTCATAAACCAAAAGAGATACAATATTTAATATCATGCATATGACTGAAATTTTCCTCAAAATCTTGTTGACGAAAGTTTTCAAGGGACTAATGACTGGTCATGTGTTTTGAATTCTCCAGCTGCTGGAAGGCTTTTAATGCTTTCTGGGGAACACTGGGGTCTCTTCTTTCTCTCTCTTCCCTCTTGAGAGAAATTATGGGAGGAATTGCAAGTTATATAAAACTTCCCTGGCACTCCCAGAAGTTCATCTTGTGTGGTAGTCTAACACTCTCTGTACTAATGGGAAAAATACTTTCTTGCTCCCTGGTTTCCATTCGGTTTCAAGCACCTCTTTTTCCCATTGACGGTGTTTCCTCCTGTCCAGTGCGTGACACTGGCCAAGGRCTGAGGCTCTTCCAGACATCGCTGTTTTCAGTGGGCCACCCCAGTGAGAACAGACACAGAGTAGCTGGTGGCAGAGTGGGTCAGGACTGATGGCAGGTGGTAGAGAAGAGCCAGGCTGGCTGCACAATGAGACTGCTGCATTTTGCATCTACAACTTAAACACACAGGTTAAACTGTTGATTGTGGCTGACCAGCACAAGTTTAGTTCCAGCCAAAGCAGAAATCTTGGCAGGAGCACATCTTCTTTAGCAGTGATCCTTCTAGAAATTTTGGGGCTAATTCACACTATAAACCTGATTTTTTGCTCTCAGAATTAGCAAAAATACTAAGGTATAGGCAATTGCTTCAGCATTGGGCTCTTCATAGGAGTTTGAGTTAACTAAGTAAAAAAAATCACCTTAATTTTAGTGTTTCAGAGCACTGTTGTCTTTGTCAGGAAGGTTTGGAAACTGATCTCATATCCATCTTTTTTTGTGGTGGAAATAGGGGAGCTGTCACTGGTGGGCTTTAWTTACTTGTTGCATATGTTTCAACTAGGTTGAAAACTGCTGTCTCTGGTTGCTGGGTTTTATTCAGGTCATCCAAACAGGAGGCTGAGTATAAATACATGTGGCTCCTAATTATACCTGTTCTCTCCAACTCAGTCTTACCAGTGCCCTTGCCTGCTCATGAAGCTCTATCAAGACAGATGAGCAAAGAGGGAATTACTTTCAAGGACTTTAAACAAGTACACACCTGTAGAGTGATACATAATGTGTGTGGCTGGTCCTTTGAGAGCCCTTGGGTCACTGGTTTGTCATTGCTATGCACTCTTCTTGAAATCTGTAAACTCGGGGTTACTTGCAATGAAGAATTTACTACTAATACTTCATATCATAGAGTGGGGAAATGAAGGATTGTGTTGTTTTCTAAACTTTGCATCTAAAAAGCTGTTACTCCTTCATTCAAACTCCTTCAAAAGCTGTTATTTCTTCGTTCCATATTAGATACTTTTCCGCAGAGCCAGCCTTTTTGGGTGCTGGGGAGAAGCATTATTTCACAGATGCCATTAAATTTGGGGCAAAGATTTTAAGAGCCATAAGGCAGTGTCTCTACAACAGATTAAATAGAGAGCCTTGTAACAAGATGCTGGTGCACAATCTGGCCAGTTGGCAGCAAAAAAGGACAAATTTGCTTAAGAGTAAGGGTAAGAGCATTTTAGCTTGGAACAACTCAGTAGATGATGCAGGTGCTAGGAAATGTCTTTCATTTCTGGAAAAAGTCTTGAGGTGAAAGCTAATCAATAAGGTAGATCCAGTGTGATGTCATTTGTTGCCATGGTTTCTGAACTTAGCAGTCTGTTATCTGCAAATAGTATTGATGGTTGCCATGCAGTTGAATCTTTTCATATTGTTGTTTTAGCATTATTAAGCACTTTAATCTTAGCTAAAGCTTCAAAGAGCAGACCACTTAGGAGTTTAAATGTTTTGATAGATAGGGTTCTATTACAACCCTAAAATATCTTGAATTTTACTACCTAATAAACAACAGGCATCAGCAGGAAGTGAACAAGGTTAACATTTTGGTGATTAGATCTCCACAAAGCAGTTGACATTTTCTAGTAAATTAATCTGCAAATTAAATATCTCTGTGGAATTAGTGCTATGACTCATTACATGGCAGATCATGCAAAAAAAAGGGAAAGCAGTCAATCCCCCGGGTGATAAGGCAGTCAAATGTATAAAGCTCTAAATGGCTCAAAAGCCATCACAGCTTCTTGAACAATGGCCTTGTGTTTCATGTATCTTTCACTATGGGATTGTGCCTCTTTATTATATTTGACTTCTGCTAGAAAATATTTTGTAGCAGCTTATGCTAAGCATTAGGCAGCTGAACAGGCTGAAAAGGAAATGAGACTTACTTTTCCTGATAGTTGTCAAGAGGAAGAAAAAGCATTCTCAGGTCAGATCCTTTAAATTAAATATAACTTCATTTTTAATATTCTATGGAGAAAATGTTAGTTTTAGTAGAATGCTTTGTATTCTTTGCTTGATTTAGTGGCATCTCTTTGCAGTATTTTTTCTTCATAGTTTGAGTTTTTGAAAGCATTTTGTGGAGGAAGAATAAAAAAGAGATGAGGAGAGGAAGGGAAGTTAAAAATCAGATGATGGCTTTCTGAATTCTACAGTTTGTGCATCTTCAGAGTGGCATTTGCCATGCTGTCTATTTTTCTCTTTTTCACCAAAGTATTCCTTCTCCTCCCCTTCAATTTCCACTGTTCTCTGCCTGAACAACACATTTCTTTAGAAAGTGTTTTGCCACCTTCTTTCTTGTCCTCTTCACACCTCTCTCCTCTGTGTGGTGACTTTGACTATCACCTTTCTTTTAAACAGAGAAGTAATTGCCTTCCTAGTCCTACTTGGCCCTTAATATAGTGAGTGAACTGCCAAGGATGCGCCCCCAGTGGGAGAACCTGAGGAAGATGTCACCAGGAAAAGTGATGCATCCGGCTAAAATCCTGCTCCTGCAAAGTGGGCAGGGGTGTTCTGGATAACTCCTCTCCTGGAACTCCTCTAGAAATTCCCTGCTGGCTGTGAAGAAATGCAATTGGAGCTTTCGAGTGTATCCTCAAAGCAGGGCTACTGAGAGCAGGCAGATGGAGGAGACATGTCGGCTTGATGATGATAGCAGATGTCAAGTTAACAATCTGAAAAGGAAACTAGCAGTGCGGCAGTACTTCTTACCAAAATTTTTAAAGAGAGGGAGGGGAAAAAACGAAAAAAAGAAAAAAGAAACAAAAAAGAAAGACTGCATGGAAAAGGAGATAAACATCAGTATTGCTGATTGGCAGGAGGTCTAAAAGACTATCTGATGCTAAATCTGTAAAATGGTGCTGTTGAGTGGAATTATCTAAAGAAGTATTTCACTATTAAGCTGTCACAAAGAAAAAGCATTTACTTCAGATGCCATATGCCAACTGTGCAATCAGGCTTCCAGCCATACATCGTGTGTGTTCTAAAGCTGGGGGACAAGTCTCAGCCATTTGAAGTTGCTCTTGCATAACAATTGCTTTTACAATACTGGATATTCAGTTGCTTGCTTAAGTTCACTGTTGTGAAAGTTGTGTTGTTTGGGATAGCATACTTTTATTTCTTGAGATTTTTGATCTTAGGGTTATTTGGGTTCTTTGTGTTTTGAGGTTTTTTACCCTTAAGGACAAACTAAATGGTCAGACCTTTTTTAGTGCTGTTTCACATCATAAAGCAATTCAATTTACAGAAGACTAAAAGAAACATACCTTTTCTGTCTAAGAAAATATGCCCATTTTGCCTGTTATTTGAGGGAAAGCTTGGTTCTTTGTACTAATGAACAACTTGATAAAACACACAGTAGTGGAAAGTCTCAGGCAGTCTTTAACAAAAGACTTTCTTAATTTGTGAATTTCTGCTGTTTTTCTTAGGCCAAATATTGATACCAACAGCCTTTGCAGACACTGAGTGTGGGTGATAAGCAGACATGGGAGTTTAAGTACCCTCTCTTAAAGGGAAAGGGTAAAGTCTGCAGAGGCACCATGGCAAGGCTGCGTTGCACATGCCTGTGAAGCCTTTCAGTCTGCCCCTGGCCTTCTCTCATGGGACTCTGAAGTTCTGTGGACACTGAAAAGCTTTAGCAGAGAGATTTTCCGGCTTTCTGCAGCATTTTGTGAGAGCTCTGTCTTTCCCGTGCAAGCAAGACAAAACAATGTTACAGTTTTGTAAACTTCTTGCAGCTGTGGATTGTTTTGGAAGAATTGTTATGGTTCTAACTAGAAAAACATTCAGAGATGGGTGTCTTAGAACTTGACCAATCCCCTTAAGGGGTGGATGGCAAAAACCAATTACCTTATGCCACTTAATACACTTTGCGAACTAACATATAAAAGTCTTTTGAGAATTCATTAAAACCACATCCATTTATCCCTGAGCCTGGACTTCGTGTCGTTTCTCTACTTGTCCGTGGGGAAAACAGCGACAAAGTTCCATGTAACACTGGATGGCCCCGTGTCACKGAGAACTTGACACAGATTTAGAGTAGGTTTTCCAAGCATGATATGGAAATTAAAATAAAAATGTGTAACAACAAAAGCATTTAGTGAAAGTACCCTGGAGGTAAAGCAACCTGGAATAAGAAGTTACCAGCTATAGCTACAAGCCTTCGAAATGTACAATATAGTTATATGATTATATATAGTTGATTACATTTATTTCAGACCTGTCGATAGTGCTGAATGTAGTAGATGATGCAGTTATTGCAGCTGAGAGGTGACCAGTAAGACAAAGAAAAATACAGATATTTAACCCAATTATATATTTCAGCTATTGTTCATGTTATTTAAATAAAAATCTCAGAATTTGCAGCTAAAAGTTTACTTTAGTGTACAAAATTCTTGAAAAAAAAGGAGTAYAAAAATCTGAAGTTTGGAAATTACTTTAGATTTATTAAAGCAATTTTCATTTCATTTTATGTTGATATGATTCAGCTAAGATCTCCTGTGGAGCTTTTCTATCTTTAGTTGAAGTCTTGGGTCAGTCATGCTGCAAATAATCTCTTTTTATGAGTAGACTCAAAGCATGTTTACTTTCTGTATACTGATTTAGAAGGAGAAAGATCCCAATCCAGATCCAAACAAGTAGTTGTTCTTTTAATAATTGCAGAATGTTTTTTCTTATGTAGGAGGAGATAAATGCACAAATTTGTTTTTCATAATGTATTGCAGAAAACAAAAAGTGCTTGTTGCTTGAACACTTTGTGGAAAACACAATTTTCAACCAATTTTCAAATTATCTCCACAAAAACAAGTCCTCCACCCCAAGCCCCTAACAACCTAGTAGAGAAATCCTGTGCAGACCAAGAAAAGAAATCCTTTGTAGTTTTTGTATCTTGTACTGATAAATTCATTTTCTAGAAGAGGAAATTTTTTTCCCAGCATAACTGCAGGTACAGGTTCATATCTTGCTTGCCTAAAGTCTTTGTAAGAAACTAATCCTGAGATTTTCATCATTTGGATGAGATCAGTCAGATATTCATGCACTCAAAGGGGTTCTAAGGATCCTTTTGTACATACTTAAGATGCTTCCAAAGGTTCCCTTTTTCTGACACCTCATAAACCTCTCAACCAACCAGATCCAAGAATTGCCCGCATTTTAAAACCCAAGGATCCCTTCATGTATAAGGCGGAATTATTTTTTGTCTAGTCAGTACAATAWTTTTATACCAATTTTTTTTTAAAGCCATTATAGATGGGAATTAATTCCAGGTGATTTTTGGAATAGGACATACAAAGCACACAATACATGGCCACTGAGAAATCTGTAGTTGTTTCCTGCTTGAGTTTAAATTTCTCCACATTGATCAAGCTCCGCTGGAGTGTGCTGGTCTGAACACCTCAGACTGAGCAAGGCACGGTGATATTGCCCACCCTACTTTTGGCAAGTGTGGCATTTTGTTTGCCAGTTTTGTGGTACTGTTTGTTCCCTTTACTGGTCTTTTTTTCCCTCCACCACTCAGTCAGTGAATTTTCTTTTGCCTTACTTGAATCTGCTGCCTGTTATTACTTCCTTCAGCCACATCTGCTTCCCCTCACCCTTTATGTCCACTGAAACTTTGTGATCTTCCATACAAGTCTTCCCATCCCCCTTCTCTGCTTTGCCATTTCTGAACATTATTTTAGATCATGTTCACATCCAGCATGAAATGCGTTCTGCTGGCAGAAAGACACAGCAGCTTTACTGAATGTGCTCAAGTTGTCTGAGATTACTTGATAAAAAAGAAATTGCAATTTCTGATAGGTAATGCTTTCAGATGTTAAGCCTGGGACAGCCATGGGGCAGAAAAGTCCTTACTAAAGGCAGATTCCCTCCTATTTATCAGAAGCCCGAAACACCATTTTTCTGATATGAAACTGGGCTTGTTTTTACCACAGTCTCAGTGCAATTTGGCACTGTATAGAAATACAGTCTTACACATTAAAAAAAAAAAAAAAGGCTTTATTTATTTGCTTTCATTTAGAAGATAAAAATTTATTATCCTCCACAGAAAAATCCTTTATGTTGTAGAGTTACAGACAGGGAAAGACAATGAAGTATATCTGATTATATTCAGTGTTTATTTTTACATTGAAAGCTATTACTGTCTCTTCCTGGTATTTTTTGCTGGCAATAACAGGGTAGAAATGCTTTATTACACAAATTATGTACTTCTAGCACAATGTTTTAAAATTACCTGTACAAAGGAGACTTTCAGTTAATCCATATAGGCATCTGGAAATTGGTTTGAATGCAAGCAGCTAACGGTCACAGCAATTTGCATGGGAGCAGGTTTAATGTGAATGTAGGCACTGTTTAGTTATGTTTTTATAAATGTTGGACATGAGGAATGAAAAAATGCTATAGTAAATGGGGAATAAAATCAAAAGCTAAATGCTTAAGGCATTTTTTTTAGAACTCTAGAGTCAGTTATCTAATGAACTTGTGTTTTGATGAGATGTGGCACTTTAATTCCCTTTAAAAACAAAAAAACCCAACATAAGCTGATCTTTTGTCACTCTTCAAGTACTAACAATTATTAGTGATAAGTTAATACTCCTATTGACATCAATGGGAGGAAGAAGCGTGAGGAAATATTAAGACTGTAGGCAAATAAATGTCTTGTGTAATTACTCTATCTTAGCATCTTGCATTGCAATAAGTAGCTTAAGATTTTCAATGCTAATAGCTCATACAACTTCCATCATAAAGCTTCCTTCATCTGAAGCCGTCAGATTATGACATTTACTCTCCCTGTTTAGTGAGGAAGAGTGGAAGCCCCTTGCCATAAAATGTCTGAGGTCAACTGATTTCTTTTTGCTCATAAAGTGTAGCTCGTGCACAGATGGTTGAGAAGGTGCAGAATATTATAGTCATCCTGTGTTTAATTGTTTCTGCATGCCTTGGAATTTAAAGAGAATTTAGGATGCATGGCGGTAGCTTTCCCTTTATAATCAGGTTGCTATGGTAAACCTATTATTCTATACAAAGAAAGAGTATGTTTAGTAAATTGCTGATCCCTTTTCAGTATAACGTGAGCTTCAAATTAGTTTTGAATAATTGAATTTGTTTAGTAAGTATCTTATCACCATAGCTAAGAGAAGGTCACAGAGTAAGGTGTGGCTTCTGATATTTCAGTAGCAGACACATCCTATATAGTTAGCTGTTCAGAAGAAACAGGACTTTAATTATTTGTTAAATTATCTCCTTAGAGTGAGCCCACTTTACACAATTTAACCAAAATCTCACTACTTCAAAATCTCACTACTTTTGGAGGCAAAATATTTTCATAGTCAGTACAAAGTTCCAGTTATTTAGTGACACCACTAAATTAATTTCTCGTGCTGATCTTGTAACATTTGTAAAAGTAAAGGAGCTAATAATTTGAGTATCAATTTCAGCAGCACTGTACTAAGCTACTGTAATTGTATCTTTGAATATTTAAAAGTAAAGAAATAGCTCAAAGAAATCCTTTTTCCAGAGAACTTGCTGACTGAGGTTTCTGTCTATTTTCAAGACACTTTCAATCCTGCTGAGGTCTGCAGTCAGATGATCTAAACTGTACCCTGAACTTAGGTGGGAGCCATGCAAAATAAAATATGAGGCACAGATTGAGAAAGTAGGGCCTAAATTCCCTTTGATGTTGTATCTCTTACATGACAAAAATGTGCCTGATCTGCCTATGGATGGGCTTCCCTCCATTTTTCTGCTGGTGAAACTGTTGCACATTAACTAAAATGGATAAATATTACTTGCAGCAGGGACTGAGGGGAGCCTGTTCCCATTGCAGCACAAGGGACCAGCCACTGGACTCTGACTTGTTAAATTAAGCATTACAGACGATAATGCTTAGTTACAGAACATGCAGGATCCTCGTTATAGGACCTTCCTTTGCTCATTCCTCTGGAACATTTTCCATCTCTGATGACTCCTCTAGTCAAATCAGCTTGCTTAAAATGATTTTACCATCTTCAGGCATCCTCATTATAGCAATGGCTGGCCAGAAGACCACTGCTGAAGATGCTTCTTTTGTTTATGTTATAGTCTCCACAACAGATGGGTCCTGTTCATCAGGTACCTCTCGGCCCACAGGTTACTGGCTGTTCTTTGGGACAGGGTGATGCAGCATTTTTGCAAAAGTGATCAGGTTGCCTAAGATGAATGCATAAAAAGAGACAAATTAGACTCAATAAAATTCTCTGTATATTTAAGCACTAGGGATTTTTTTTCCAATTTCTAATGTGGCTGTCCTTGGCAAATAATTATAGCTCAGAGAATGCAGGCAAAGAACATCATTTCTTCTGTACACAATCATATCTTAGATTTTGACATGATTACTAAGCACAACTCTATTCCTTGATGTGGGAGATGCACTTCCTATAAGAAGTTTCTTTCTGGAACAAGCATCCTCATGTAATTGCCAATGCAACATAGTTTTTAAACTATGCATATAATAAAGGTATTAAGAAGCATTTGCTCTAATTCTCTTTATCAGCATGTCTTTTCCAAAATTCTTGCACTTTATGTCCTTCTAGATTGAATCCTGGTGCATAAAATGTCAGCTCAGAAGTGCAATGTACATTCAGGCTTGGGAAGATGAAGAGTATAGAAGTTATAAAATTAGCTCAGAAATATTTTTCCATAAACAATAAGATCTCTCCCTAATCCAACTCAATTAGACTGTTTTCTTAAAAAAAACCCAAAAAACCAAAAAACCAAAAAACCCCAAAACCCCACAAACAAATATAATAAATTAAGGTTAGAAGTTGAGAAAAGAACAATGTTAATTATTATCTGTCAGTACCTTACCCTAAACGGTTTTGTTGTCATGACACCTACAGTTAGAAAATCTCCACTACGGTTTCCATTAACAGTCCTTTCCCGTTCAATAAAATACTTCAGAAAATGCCGAAAAAATTAGTGCAGTGTGTTGTGGTTGCATAATGAAAGGCTGCACTAGGAGGATATTTTTTACTTTCTCGCCATACTGTAAATTTGAGGATTGCAGTCAGTAGAGCAGTGACGAGGCCCAAGTTGAGTTTCACTGATGCTGTGATTAAGTTAAATCAAAAAGAGCAGGTTTTCTGCATCCTAGTCCGTGTCCCTGGTAGCACTTTTCTACACACAATATCCTTTCCCAAGCCCGTCAAAYATCTGAGTTTGGTCCACAGTTTTTGCCATATTTAGAACATTCTCACACCAGCATTCCATAAAACAATTTAAAAACATAGAGAGGCAAACTTCTAGAAGTTAGGGCCCGTTGCCTGAACTGAGTTTATCTCAGATTTGTGGAATGTAAGACTGTTCTGGATATTGATTTTTTTCCACATCTGGATATTTAGTACTCACTGCTCGTACGGTTCTGGGGTGAAGATCTCTGGGAGCTTGGATAAATCTGTTGTCCCTTTAAACTCTGGGGAACTCTCCTGTAAATAGTTTGATGGAAGGGGAGACTGTGACAGAGGTTATTTCCTCAGATCTAGACAAGCAAAATTATAGGGATTTTTGCTTTCAAAAAACTTGACAGAATATTTGAGGAATTATTTTTCTACATGAATAGAGAGTATCTTAGGTAACTCTGTGCATAGACTATAATTCTGATCACATTCTTCTTGTTGTTTCTGAGGTATGTGCTAAATACTTTAGATCAATTATAGAGGTTAATTATGCAGATAAGCATGGGCCAGCTGAGTTATGCTAAGTTCAGATAGGAAAAACATGCAATGCCAGTGACTGCTTATTGTTGCTGTTTCCACTAAGATTATAACAGTGATACTTTCCATCTGGTTGCCATGGAAGAGGAATAGTTTTGTTTTGCTATGTTGTTGGTTGGTTGGTTGGTTGGTTGGTTTTTAATTGTGTTTATGTGCTATACTTTAATCAATACAGCGTGACTTGTAGTTTGTCTTTGAGGCTAGAATGTAGCATAGATTTAGGGTTTTATTCAATTTATTTTATTTTACTTTACTGAAATCATGACTCTTAACAATTATTTATTCTTACAGGGAGATGTGAATGTGGCCAGTGCACTTGTTTTCCTCCAGGAGACAACAGAGTTCATGGCAAAAACTGTGAATGTGATGATCGACAGTGTGAAAATGCAGATGGCGATGTCTGTGGGGGTATGTGTTCACTTAATATCACATAACATAACATAGCATAATTTAACAACATAACAGAACTAAATCTTGGCACTATATAGCTTTCTGTTCCCCTTGATTTTATGGTGTAATGTCACTATAGACAATTTACATCTTTGATTAGTAATAAGATGGCAGATTTTTGTAAGAAACAACTGCTAGAAATATTGAATATGTTAGAGAACATTTATTTTAAGACTTCAGGAATGGTAACACGTAAATGAAAGTGCTGTAGTCTATCCTAAATTCCATCAGTGTTCATTAGAGAAGAATACATAAAACATTAGGTAATCTTACATTGTATTTAGTACAACTGATGGTTTATTGAGGGTGTTGTAATGAACCTAAAGGTACTAATGACCAGAAAAACTTTTAAATATTTCATATTCACTGACAGTGATATGCCTGTTTTCTAAAAAAAGTAGCAAAATATGTTATGAAAGAATCTAAAATTCTTGAGAGACAGTGTCATAGTAATTGTAGATGCAGATGGTTTATTTTAGTGTTGCCAGTGAAAACCTTACCTTGTGATATTTCAGTAAAGTATACTGGTATTTAGCAGTATTTCAAGATAGTTTGGGATATATAAGTGCATACATACCACAAGGCATTTTATAAGCAGGTGAATAATATTTACCCTAAATGTTCTCTTTCTAGTTTTTATTTGCTTTATTTTTAAAATGACTCTTTGATTCTAAATATTAACAAATTTGTTGGTATGAACAATGGCATGTTGTATTGCAGTCCTTATTTCTCTGTAAGAAAAAGAATGTATTGCTTCATGAGCCTCATGTACGTAAAGAATTCTGACTACAGGTAATATTTCTTCAAGGTGTCTGCCATACAAAATATAGACATATATAGAAAATTTTGGTTTAAATATCTAACCAGCCATAAAAATAGTTGACAGCATTCAGAGTAATTCAATAATATAAGTGTGTAGAAAAAGAATAATTTGAAATTTAATTTTGTGTAAAGGACATAAAAGTACTGAAAAGAACTGAAAATCTGTTTCATATTTGTTAGAAATTTAATAATTGGGAAACAAAATTCATCATCATCCATGCTAAAAATGTCTGTTTATATTACTCATATTTTACATTATTTCATCTCCCTCTCTTTCTTTTGGGTTTGTCCATACTTCCATCTCAGCCTGAACTTCCTGAAATGTCTTGCTGAACTGCTTATTCTTTCCTCTTTCCTTGTCCTCTTTTCACTGCTATTTTTCTACCACTCTTGCTGCCTAGGCAATCACAGTAAGGATGTAAGCCATTGCTAGTAAATCTGTCTTTGGAGCATTATAAACTGGACTGTGTGGGGTCTGACAGTGAGCACTGAGTGCCTGTAAGCACAAAGAAGGAAGACCAGTGTTTTCAGATTAAATGCGTGCTGAAATGAGAAAYGTGAATGACAACCTAAATGACTTGAATAGGAATTGTTACTGGCCTCCTCCAACCAGCAGAGACTGATTAATAGCTTGCTTTCCAGACCAGCTGTCCATGCAGCGATAGAAAGACATGAGGCAAAAGCTATGATAAATTAGGATTCAACTGAATGAGACCCTATGGCCATGTTTCTGCATGATTGTGGTGAGTCATTCACTTAAAAATTCAGCTGTCCATCAATGCAGTACCAAGAATAGAGACTTAATGTCTCCACAAAGACAGAGGTTGCAGGAGGACTCGGCATAGMTTTCACAGCACTCTGCTATTAGAAATTGATTCATATAATTATGGAATCACAGAATAGTTTGGGTTGAAGGGGACCTTTAAAGATCATCTAGTCCAACCACCCCTGACATGGACAGGGAACATTTCACTAAGACCAGGCTGCTCAGAGCCCCATCCAATCTGGCCTTGAACATTTTTGGGGCTGGGGAATCCACATCTCTTGCAACTTGTTGCAAGCCTCAACACCCTAATGGTAAAAAAAATCTCTTCCTTATGTCCAAGCTAAACCCACTGTCTTTCAGTTTAAAACCGTTATCCCTTGTTCTGTCACTACAGACCTTGGTAAAAAAATCTATCCACATCTTTCTTATACTCCCCCTTTAAAACCTTGAAAGGCCACAGTAAGGTCTCCCCAGAGCCTTCTCTTCTCCAGGATAAACTATCTCAATGCTCTCAGCCATTCCTCATAAGAGGGGTTCTCCATCCCTCTGACCAGTTTTGGGGACCTTCTCTGGACCTTCTCCAACAGATTCATGTCTTTCTTGTACTATGGACCCCAGAGCTGGACACAGTACTCCAGGTGGGGTCTCACCAGAGTGGAGTGGAGGGGGAGACTCACCTTCCTTGACCTGCTTTCCCGGTCTTTCCTTCAGGTTCCACTTCCTTTGTCTGTGCCTCTGTACAGAGACTTAACGTGCTAAGACTGGAGGAAATGTCTCATACAGCCTTTTTGAGATAGATATGTTCTACCTAATGGCCCATTCCCTAATGTTGAGGTTTTTGATTATGTAAGATTTTCCCAGGTATACTGTAGTGTTGATCCACAGAAGTATTTAGCATCGTATTTCCTTTGTCTTTATTTGGTTCTTTGAGTCTTTCATATGGAAGTTAAGTGGTTTTGAGAATGACCAGAGAATCCCAGGTTTGTCAGCACAAGTTCTTGGCAAAGCTGTGTCACGTTTTTACACCAGGCTTGATATTTACTTGTCCTATATCCTGGTAAGACATATTTCTCTCTGCCCTCTGAGGTTATGGCTGTGCTGCTCGCTGCAGATGTGTCCTGAGCGTCCAAGTGGTATTTGTTTTCTTTATGTGTCCAGTCACATTTTCCAGTGATTTCATCATTGGCTGCTCCACCTCATGGGGTCGACTGTTGTCCATTACAATTTTTTTCTCTTTCAGGATTGAGGGCAGGCAGACAACAAGAACTCAGAACAACAGTAAAGATCAATTTGAAATGGATTTGATAGTGCTCTTAACTCCATTCCCTTCGATTTGTTCTCTGGACGATTATTGGCCTAGCTATGAGATCTTGTCACAGCCAAGTAGCAGCCTTTGAAGGAATAAAACAAAACCTTTGGGATCCTCTGCATACTACGAGTTCCTGTAGAATTATGCTGATAAAAAACTCTGCAATAAGACCAAACCCAACACAAGAAGTAAAAAGTTGGTTGAAACTAGGGTTGCTAGCAAAGGTTTAAACTTGTAACAGGTAACTCATAACTAGACTCTTACATATTTCTATGGATGCACGCATTTTGTATTACATCAATATATCATTCTGTGCTTCAAGTAGTGGGCCACCAATTAGAACGTTAGCTTTGATAAGACCTTTTAATGTTTATTCATAGATGGCTGCACTGTCCTCAACACTACGAAACAACAAAGACTGATCATTCCAGTCAACCAGTTCTTTGATTGGTGACAGTGGAATACTTTAAGTCAGATTCCTTTATGTGCAAGTGAGCAATTCCACTTGGATGACTTTTTAATTTTTTAATTGTTTTGGCCACAGCACATCAAAATACAATYGTCACCAAAACACAATCCTTACACTGTAGGGAATCCAGCTATGTCACATCACATCAAAGAGTAAATGCAGATTATCTTTTTTGTTTGTTTATACCAATGCCTCTTGGTAAAAGGCATTAGTTATCATTAGTTTGAAATTCTGGTTATGCTATAAAGGCTTGTAGAAACTGGAGGAGTTGACTTTATTCTTGGATTAAATGCTGAAGTAATTCATATTTCCCTACTTACTCAGATTTGCCTTCACACCTCTCTTTTCTCTAAGAAAAGAGTGCAGCAAAAACTCTGCTTGAGACTTTATGGGAGGGGAAGCTAGTATTTTTTTAGGAAATCTGCAAGTAAATTAATTTTCACCACTCAGGCACATCCTTTCATTGATTTCATTCACTCGCATTCTCGCTCCCAAATACCAGCATCGAAGTGTCTGCATTTAATAGTGTGGTCAGGATTCCTTGTGTGTGATATAGAATGTGGACAAGGGATGCCACCCATCAAGTTCTCGGTATGTCTTTTTGTTTCTTCTTGACTGACAATAACAAACTGGTCTTTAAATACATCTTTTGTATACTTAGGACCCAAAAGTTAGGGTAATCCTTTTGACTCACAGTTTCGCTTTCTTTTATCTCTGTAAAGTTCAGGCAAGTCTGGTGCCTGTTGTCTGTGCTTCCTGATTTTTGACATTCTTAGGACATAGTTGTTCTTGTTGGGGTTATGAGGAAAAGAATGACACAAGTTATGTGCTGCGTCTGCACTGACATCTTTTGTTGTTGAGCACACAGTCTTCTGCCAACAAGTCATCATGTCGTTCATCATATCATTGTTTTACGAGAGCGCACACCTTCTGATTTTGACAAAATAATACATTCCTTAGTTTACTTCTGTGAATGTGTTGTTGATTATCAGTGTAGGTCATGTATTTGACCTCATTCTGATGCTTCTTCTGGCGCTTACTTACGCATTTCCATCCATACATCATTCGTACCAGTATTAACATTTCCAACGTTAGTCTCTATAAAATGCCAGAGAACAAGGGAAAATCTGGAGTTTGTAAGGCATACATATACCTTAAGCCACAATTCGCAGCTTTCCGATGATTTAAACTTTTGAAACAGAGACAGAGACTTCCATATCACCTTCTTATAGTGATGGATTCTAGGATTGCACAGTCGTCACCAGGATATACAACGGTAAAGCTCCCTCTCAAAAGTCTGGTATAAGTTGCCCCTAATTGCCATGTTCCTTTGAATATAAAATTTTCATTACTATCCAGCCAGGCTAAATAATTGGAT
This sequence comes from Parotia lawesii, assembly GCA_003713295.1. Classification (NCBI taxonomy): domain Eukaryota; kingdom Metazoa; phylum Chordata; class Aves; order Passeriformes; family Paradisaeidae; genus Parotia; species Parotia lawesii. Next base: position 6,287,066 of record RAHM01000012.1, read on the forward strand.
TCAGAGGAAGTACTGCGGTTTTTTTCCTTTTTTTTGGAATATAAGGTATACAACAGAAAATATAAAACCGTAAAACCTTTTTTTTATGAAAGTTCTAGGTCCATACTGCAGAAATCATGAATGACATTTAATTTTGTCATCTGTTCAGTGAAGCAAAAGCATGATATTTTCAGATAACATATTCTTATCAGGACCAGTAAGACCATAACCATAGAAATGAGAGAGCTATGAYTAATTAAATGCTTCATTAAGAAAAAGCTAAGTATGGTACAGTTGCTCATTTCAGTCAGACAGTTTCCTCATTTCTTGCACTGGTGTTGAACCAGAGAAACAGAAGTATATAAGACATTTGTGGAACTCTCTAATATATGTAGAAACCAAATTAGGAAAGAAAAATAATACCTGTCTATCTCCCAAACAAAGCCAGGGTTTGGAACTGACTGGTCTGAGAATTCAGAAATATGATTCCTAATTCTACCATGGCTTCACTGACCATATGGCACATAATTTCCGTCTTCAGCCACCTAAGTTAAAGCACCTTTTATCATTGGTGATTCCCAATTCTACCTTTGCCTGACCCCAGCTTGGCTCCACAARGACACAGGGGTGCCTGACTGGCTGCTGCCATCGTGAAGATGTCCTTGATGCCTTAGGGCTTTTCCAATGGCACTGGGCATCTGAATTGAACTTCTAATTTCTCTGGGGTTCCTGACATGTTAAAATAAGAGTTTATATCCTACCCAACAGGTCTTGCATCTGTTCTATCAAAAAGCCTTTAGAGGAGGGACCATATTCCTTTGACTGTGGAATCTGAAGAACATATAATTGTTAGAGAATTCAGTTTATATACTATATATAGATAGTGAACATACTACATAGATATACTCTATATATATTACTTAATAGAGAATTTTTATGATGGTATTTGTTATTGAAAAATACAATTTATTCTCCTGGGGGAAAAAAACCCCAAAACAAACAGAAAACCAAACCAACAGTTCAAACGCATGTTTACTGAGAAAACTGGTGCTAACAAAAGTGAAAATGATGGTATCAAATAGTGGAGAACTCCTTGTCTAACTGGAATAAAACTAATGTGAATTAGGATTTTATTTTTACATAGATACACAGAGAACTTACTTTGTTTAGCTTTTCAGATAGCATAAAATGTGATTAATGTTTGCAAAAAGCATTTTAATTTAATCTTTCTGCTCAAATGAGCAGTAAAGGAATTGCTAGTACAGTAACATCTAAGTTGATTAATAGATATTAATATTGTGAATCCAAAAGGGGCTTTTCTGTTGAACCTCTTCTATTAGGCTGTAAATAGGCATTACACTATTCCCATGCTTCCCCTACGTTGAAGTCTCTGCACTRTGTCTCTGAGCAGGCCATGCTCTCAGAACCCCTAAGGCCCACGTAGCCCATGCCAACATCACTTGAAAGTTTGTTCCAATAGTCATCAACCTTGTTTGAAATGCTGGTTCATTTCTTAAATGATTTTGTCTGTATCAGGTTTTCTCTCTTGCTTTGTCTTTCCCTGGCAGCTTGAGAACACCCTTTCTGATACCCTTTGGTATCAGAATTCCTTGGAACTTTTTAGTACCCTTCCAAGTCTTGCAAAAATCTCTTCAAACTTAATGCTGTCTCACCAGTGCTCCAATTTTGTTCCTACTCACTTTTCTCCGGGTAGGTAGATGTGAGGATGACATTGGCCCTTTTTGCTGCAGAGTTTCATTTGAAGGTCTTACTGAACTGCCTGACTGTTGTGTTACTCAAACTGAAGCCACAGTCCACCTTTATTAGAATTAGACAAGACTAACTGACCTACTGCAACAATATAATAGACAGTCAGTATATAGCTTCACATTTAAATTAGACTTCTCCAACTGCAGTTGTCACAACTGTTCCTGTCTTCTGGTATACAAGAAAACCTGAAAAATAAAAATCAGTGTTCTAATAATGTTTTTAGCAACTTTTTTAGCATATTTGTGCAGGGTAATGAAGCCTGCTTACTCAGAAATATTTCTCCCAGATATATGTGGTTTAATATTCTCTTCTGTTAATAATATAATGGAAAGTCCTGCAATTTGAAAGAAAAAATAAAAATGGAAGTCCCGTTTCTATTTAAATACAGAGAGAAATATTTGTTTCATTTTCTGTGGTGTTCTGTATCAGGGAACCTGTGTTATGCTGCAGTTTTTCATATTCTTAGTACACTTTTAAGACTTTTTATTTTTCATTCAGTTAAAATACATTATATTATATTATATTATATTATATTATATTATATTATATTATATTAATTTGAGAAACTTCTGTTCCTGAGGTGCCAAATTTTGCTTGGGTCTGGCCTCAATTTGCCCTTCAGGAACATCATCTGGTTGTAATTGTCAGTCTGTAAAGAAGAACCCGCTACCTCTGTAATGATTACTTCACTTTTTTCATTGTGCCGGTGCTCCCATGTAGTGGTGCCTCTTGCATTACAAAATGTTCGTGCAGATTTTTGGGGAACACCAACGACAGCTGCATGAGTAGTCCTAAACTGAAATTTCCCACAACAACACAATTTCAATTCCAGGCATGGCAAGAAATAATTCCTCCTGGTGTCCAGTTTGGTTCGGGTTGATTTATAATGGACCCCTGCTAGTAATCTGTCACAGCTTGCTTTTTTGCTGAATTCATGTTTCACATTTAAATCTTGTGGTTATTTGAGTTATAATTCTAAATGAAATGATAGTGTATTTGACACCATCTTTCTGTCCTTTGCCTCTCCCCATCAAAGTCTTTATTCTTTGAGAATTAATTTTTAAAACATTGTTTGTTATTTAAAAGTTCATTAACATAGATTTTTATGAATGAGCATTTTCAATGCAATTTGTTTGTGATTTTAACTGTTTTATGTTAGGTCTGAAAGGCTGATAGACCAACACTTCCCAGTAAATCTGCTTAATCTGAATATTTAGCAGTAAAGAAAAATCTCTAATTGAAGAAGTCCAGCTGAAATGAATTGCTTAACATGATAAAACATTCGTTTAACTATTCAGATTGCCCCTTTGTTCTGTGATTTGCAAGGAGGATATTCACAACTAGACCATGTAAAGCCGTTTTTCTCAGGCTACCACACACATATGAGATAGCTTAGAGTCAACAAGCACTGGGCTGAACACTTGTACACTTGCCACTCCAACAGATGAGGCATCCAAAACACTGCAGCTGCCCAAGCTGGTGTCAGCTAGAAACAAATATTATTTTTGTAAAATGGATTATTTGAGACAAAAGAATCCTTTATGTTTGAGGATTTAAATGGCATAAAGGAAGAGAGAAATGGTCATAACAGAAAAATGCAAGTCAAATTTTATGTGGTAAACTGCAAGCTCTGTTTGCTGCAAATTTATAGATTATTCATTACSTTTTTATTTGACTTGTGTAAAGGCTTTACAGACATGATCAGTCTCCTTTATTCATAACACATAATGATTGCAAGAAAAATGCCTTAAAATTATTTTCTCAGAGAAATTGCCATRGATTTCTTACTATTCACTGAAAAAATGAKTGCAAGTGTTTGTATCMTCACAAATCATTTTCCAGCAGTGACATCCAGTTGTATATTTTGCTCTTAATTGGTTGAGCTAGTCTGAATTCTAGTCTCTAAGTTATTAATTAAAAATAAATAAAGTAGATAAAAAYGCTCTGACAGAAGCTTAATTTTAGTTAGTTAATGTAGACAATTGCATGACATGTATCTGGAAGGAGCACATGAGAAAGTATTTATGTTTGGTTTTTACCTCTTGTATTTTGGGTTGTCATATAGTTGTTCTTGTTTCCCAGTCTAACACGGAAATTCAAGTGGCATCAAGCCTCTATTGTTGCTAGTTATGAATTTTTAGAAGTGGGTAGAAATACTGTCATAATAAGACCGTGTCATTGTTACCGAGCCTTTAAARGTGTATAGATAGTATGATAAAAAAACCCCAAAGATCAATACAGAGTCTGGGATACAAAAGTTACTTTTAACTTTTAAATGCTGGAAATGACAGCTACAAGACAGTGGTGCTCCCAGTATTTTTGTAATTAGAATTTGTAAAGTATTTGACTCTCAGTAAACCTGAATGAATTCCACTTACAGCAAACTACCAGATTTGTCTCTCCTCTGGGCCTCTACCAGTGCTGCCTCTCAGTTTACAATATCAAGTCACACTGGAGGCTCATAGGAAGTCCACTAATTAGAAAAACAAAATTGCTGTTTTGCTTCCCTGCATCCTATGGCTCAGTGCTTTCCCAGGTACTCCTTCTGCTTGTTCCCTTCTTCCTAGCCCATGCTTCCAAATTATCTCAGTCCCTTCATTTCTACTCCCTTGACCTACATAGCAGGTAGGATAGGACAAAAGTCACTGGTATGTATAATTTGCTTCCCAGATTAGCTAAGGAATTATTGTCTCTGATGCAGAAATATTATTCAAAGCTGAAAAATGTAATTCTATCTGTTATTAAGGAGACATTCCTTAATTCTTTTTTCTTTTCTATTCTCCATTCCTATATTCTTGGCTGTATTTGTTGTCACTTTCCCCTTCTTCCTGGCCAAATCTTCTACTCAGTTTACTATTCAACATATTTTTGATGGACAATTCAACATAATTCTTTTATTAATCTTTGTACAAATAATTCTCAAAAAATTCTATTTTTTCTTCCCCCTCCCCCTTTAATGTGTAAATTGTAGCTTTTAGAGTCTATTTTTCACTCATGTTCTAGGGTTTCTTTGTCCTTTCCCAGTGTTGTTTTCTGCACATGACTGGGGCACCCTGTTAAACACAAGATGAGAGAACTGGAGAAGGCCATCCTGCAGGGAAGCTGTGCTGTCCACCCATCTATCTGCCTGTCCCATAGCATGCACTTCATACTGAAGAGGTCTGAAGCTGTGACCACAGTCACTGGTTTCTGCCTGTCTTGCTCATAACCAACCTTGGTGTCATTACAGGCCATGGGATCTGCTCATGTGGCCGATGTATTTGCCAGGATGGGTGGTTTGGAAAGTTGTGCCAGCACTCAAGGAAGTGCAATATGACGGAGGAGGAGAGCAGAAGTCTCTGCGAGTCAGCGGACGGCATAYTGTGCTCCGGGAAGGGTAAGATCTGGCAGCTGAGCTACCCTATGTCAGCACCTGCCAGAGGAAAATAATCACGTTCTGGAAGACTAATGTGCATGGCAGGGGGTTGTTGTTTAGTAACTCTTTCCTTCAAAGGCACTCATTATTAAAAGGATGTTATATTTGGCTCTGTAATGCACTTACATCCATTTTGTCAGGTACCCGCCCCRGCCATACACGTTCAGCAGCGCTGCTCTCCTATGCAATTTGTTAGTAGTGTATAATTTCCTGTATGTGTTTAGCTGATGGTCTGTGTGGAACAGCTGTACATTATAAACTAACTGTTAGTGCTCTTTCCATTTTGGGGGAAAAGGGCACTACCCACAATAACACTCTAGTGGGGAAGATGGCAAATGTAATATATTGGACAACAGTAAGTGGAGGAGAGTGTTTAAAAGCAACATGTGGTACCCTTAATCATGCTGCTCCCCAACACAGCTGCAAAGGAAAAGCAGATGTCTGCAACCCCCACAAATGAATCCTACAAACTTTCTCGTTTACTAGTTTTCATTCAGATGGCTGCATCAGCTTCAGTTCAGCTCTAAAAAATTGCCACAGGGAAGAATAAAAGTTATAAAATCTTGATAATTATCTGAAATTATTCTCTGAGGTTCTTACCTTGCAGTCTTTCAGGCTAGGAAATTACATTAATGGAAAGAGGGCTTTTTAGCTCCCCCATAGTGCAAATTGCCTATTTTTGTATATGATATGTCTGAAAGAGAATAGACAAAAAAGAGACTGGTTGGGGGCTAGAATGCACTCAATCCAGACTCTCTGTGCCATTTCCTATATTTGTATGTCCCTTGCATAGACAGGAAAGAAATCTGCCAGCTGGAAAAACCAGTTAGGAACCTTCTACATCAGGCAGATTTCCAGTTTTCCCTTTGGTAACTTTTATTTCAGTGTAAAGGAAATTTAAATGCGGTTTCCAGCCCAGCCTTCATCCATCTGTATTATCACTTATCAGAATTCTCCCCTATTGCACCATTTCCTTTTTTTTTGTTTTTTCTTTTTCCCTTCAGTTGATGCAATGTCATAAAAAATGAGAGAGTTGCACCATTTCTCTATTTTTTCCAGATGGGACTATCTTTAAATTAGTATATGTGTAAGAGGATGGTGAGTTACTGGAGAAATGGAAATTACTCTGTTTTACTGAAGAAGTTAACTTTTTTCCTCTTAATATGTGCCTCACCGAGATTTTTTTTTATATAAACCATGAAGGTGAGGGAATATATAATATCAATAAAATGCACTAYGTAAGATTCTGTATAAATATAAACATGAAACATTATGTTGGTTTTTAAAATATTCATATTATCTGCTACCTTTTTCTAAGGATGGCTGAGAGCTCTTTATTCCAGCCTGTGGGTCTTACTGTGAGAACAATTAGCTTTGAACATGTGTATCAAGGGTATAATTTACTTTGAGGCTTTGGGAGCAGATAATCCATCAGGAATTTGCAGGGATACCAAGGATTTTTTCCTCTTTTGGCTATGCCACTAGGGCATGGTTTGGGATCTGGTCACTGATGTAATCTGYAGCAGCCTGAAAGGTGCTCTAGGTTATAATCAGCAGCAGGCAGGTTTTGCTTTTAAACATGACTGCATGAATGGAGGTTCCAAAGGCCCAGATTTTCTAGGTAGCAGCTCTTTTGAAYAGCCTTTACTTCCTATGGGAATTACTTCCTATGACAGGCTCTTCTCAGTGGTGCCAAGCAGTAAAATGAGAGGCAACAGGCAGAAGATGATGCACAGGAAGTTCCACCTGAATATGAGGAAGGACTTCTTACTGTGTGGGTGACTGAGCACTGGAACAGGCTGACCGGAGAGGTTGTGGAGTCTCCCTCACAGGAGATATTCAAGAACTGTCTGGAGGCAGTCCTGCTTGATGTTCTCTAGGAAGACTGTGCTTCAGCAGGGAGGTTGGATCAGATGACCCCACTGTTGTCCTTTWCAACCTTACCCATTTGCAACCCTAAGTCCATATTCAGTGGTGGGATTTTTTTGTTGTTGTTAAGTTTCTTTGGCCCCTGAACACATATTATCTGTCATGGAAGGTTGCCCTGAAGACAGTCAATATAAAAAAGCTGTGTCAAATTAGATGATAGCAGCTTTATTGTAGGAACAGCAATTCACATGTAAGTGCCTGTGCCAGCAGAGAAATGACCTCCATAAGACATCTTCAGCAGTGTGTAGTCAGTAAACCAAGAAGGCTACTGTCTACTGCCTCTTCTCTGAGCAGGATGGGGTTCACAGGCAAAGACAGTCTAATTTGTCTAACTACTTATAACTTTCGTTGTTATGCTTTTTAATTTTTTTCTTTTTTTTTTTGGTGGTGGGTTTGGGTTTTTTTTGGCAAATCTATTCTTGATCTTAAGATATGTGTCTGGAAATCATGTCTTACTGGATACTCATACTTTAAAACACTGTTCATAGCTAGTGAAGCACTACCCAGGAACCAAAATGGCAAATTGTTCTTTCTGATTCATTACAGTGAGAAGAAAATAATGACTACTGGTCAAATAAAAGGRCATTTCAAACCTGTGCACTAATAGTGGTTATTCCATTTTTGTTGGAAACCTAGCCAGGATATGCAAGTGGTATAGTGGACTGAGGATAGCTTGAGTTTCTATGTGAAGGTTTTAATAGACTGTGAGGAGTCCTGGTTTTCAGCAGATAACTGCTGAATGCTATCAGAAAATTGCACTCTGCTAATATAAGCAAAGTTGGGCATCCACATTCCTAGGCTGTTTTCAGAATCTTGGCTCGCTGACTCTGCCACCTGTGGCAAAAGCTCTTCCCAAGGAAAACAACACCACCCACCACACTGCTGCCTCCCTGGCAGTAAAGATAGGGTTGTACATGGTGACTGTAACGGTGCAGGATGTGGGCAAGGTAATGAGCCAAATCTCATCCGAGAGGATCTGGCTGGGATCCCAGGAAACACCCTGCGACTCATTAGACTCAATTAAACTGAGGAGCCTCCCAGAGCAGCATGCCCTGTTCAGAGAAAAGACTCTATACATTCATTTCCCTAACAGATTTTGTATTTTGGAGCCTTATCTTCCTTGGTTGACTTGGTGTTAAATTTGCTGTATCTTCTGCAAAACAGTTTTAAACATCTTGGGCGTCCCTCAGTAGCAGCATCAGTGCTTGCTAATGCAGAATCACTTCAGGCTTCTCACAGTGCAATACTCTTAATAACTGCTTTAATTTCACTGAAATGCTCATACTATTCCTCATTATTTTCAGRTGTCAGTACCTTGCAGTTTGGATAAAGAGGTATTTGGTTTAAATTACCCTCAAGTATGTCTTAGTGGATCTCTTACAGAGCAACCTTGTGATATATATGCTATCCTCAACTGCCTCTTTATACAATGGCATTTTTGATCCTTGTAGGGAATGTCAATATTTTCTATGCCAGCGGCCCAGTAAGCAATACTCAGAACTCACAGAAAAAGTAGATGCTTAATCAAATACTTCCATCCTCAAATGTTCTGATCACTAGCTCTTCCTGAATATATTTACATGTTCCATATGTTCCAAGTTAAAGCATTTCCCTAAAATTAGGCAGTGAGTTAATTTTTGTAAATTTAAAATATGCATTAAATTACATATTTAATTAAAAATTAGGTACTTTGCTGAGGCTGTTCTGAAGTTTTCAAGAATTAAGCTTCAGTATTTATGGGAAAAGAAATGGAAAATTGGTTGATATCAGCCTGTGCAACTTTTTTTCTTTAAGAGTATTAGGATTATTACTATGGATTTTATTCAGAGGTCACTGAAAGAACTGGAAAGATGGAAAAGCATAATTTTACAGGCTTTGGCTCAGGCCCTGTTAAGTAACCCATGAATTCTGTATAGGTTATATTCTGACATAACCTAGCTTCCTTCTATATAGTTTTTCTTTAATAATGCATTAAACACATTGGTGACTTTTTAATGGAATCATTCTGGAAATGTTGCAGGAGGCTAGSATTTTCAAGTGCATTTAACGCATTTATAAGCATCTTCTGTAAAAGGTTAACTGCTTTTTTGGTGACATTTTTTTTTAACTCCCCCTCTCAGTTGAAAATTTTGCATGTATTCTTTTCTATAGTTTATTTGGGGTTTATTTTATTTTTTTAACATTGATTTCTGCTCTAATCCCTTCTTAGGGCTAGGTCCACAAAAGGATTTTTGCTTAGCAGTTACTAAGATCCCCACCTCAGTGTTTACATATCTGAAATCTCTATAGGGCCAGGCTGCTGAAGATGGGATCTATAAAAGCCAAGTCTCTTAAGCCAAGTGTTGGAATCATTCAAGAGGAATTACCATTTCCTTGTGGCATTTCTAGTTGCAGAGRAGCCTCTCTCACACACTTCTCAGGCTACAGGCTTCCTCATGATTGTCTGGGGGCACTTGTCACTTTCCAGGGTTCAGAGCTGTGAACCTTCTCCTGAGGGTAAGGATGTCTCCGAGTCTTAAAGGGAGGTTTCTGGTGCTCCATGGGTTATGGCATCACCTGAATTTGGCCATAGAGTCCCTCCTTTGCCTGTGAGTGTGTGGCCTGACATCCTTGAGGAGAAGGAGAGTACCATGTCCCAACAAGGGGCAGGAATGAGCCAGTTGCTGAGCCGCCATTATGTGCACAAACACTTTCTGACCTAGAGCAAATATTCAGTAATTCCAAGGGAGGCAGAAAAGCTTCATTTGTGGCGATGAGGATTTTGGGGGTCTACAGATGTTGGTCTTGGGCACTGCTGGTCTTTTGTGAGCTCACCCCTAAAAGCTTTACGTGAGGAGGACTATTTTCTTCCTGGGTGTGATTTTATTGCCTTCAGTAACAATGGGTCAGGGACAATTTGAGCTTTTCTAGTAAAAAAAATGAATTTACTGGGAAGAGAAGCCCTGATTGTAAGTCTCTGAAACCAAAAGAATGCTTAAAAATGTGAGTCCTGATTAAGTGAAATAGCAGGATCAAAGCATTAATGGTAACATCCCACCATACTCTAGCTCATGCCAAAAGAATCCTTTCATTCAAAAGACTTAGCTTGATTATTTTCTTTTATGCAACAGCCTCTTAGACAGCAATTTTGTGCACATGCACATGTGCGTATGTGTGCACATGTGTGACTTGGGTTGTTATTTTCTAGCTTGAATGTGGCAGTACTGTTTGACTGTGAGTAATAATTTTTGTGATTTCAGGTTCCTGCCACTGTGGAAAGTGCATCTGTTCACCCCAGGAATGGTACATTTCGGGTGATTTCTGTGAATGCGATGACAGAGACTGTGACAAACATGATGGTCTCATTTGCACAGGTGCAGTACAGGCTAACACTTAATTGCTTCAGGAAACAAACTGAGTAGATGGGAATTATGTTAGACAAAGCCCAGCTTCTTCTTTCCCCATTGACGGAGGAAGTGCATTTGCTGGTTATTCAAACCTGCTATGATTGTTTCTTCATGCAGCGTGATGATCAACTTAAGGTTTCAAAACAACAGTTAAAAGCCTGAGTATGAATTTTAATAAGTAAGCCAGCTATGGAACCCATCAACAATTCTCACTCTAACAGACTTCAAGTTACTGTTTTTTGGCAAAGAACGCAGTCTCAGTATTACAATCATTAGGTTTCCTTAGCCTTTGTTCTTTCACTGGACATTCCATGTGTGTAATGCATTTAAGTCACAGACAAAATTCACTTGTCTCATGATCCCTGGTGGGTTAGGGGCATAGTTGTGTGGGTTAACAGAGCTTCCTAGCAATCAGACAATTGTCGGTGAGAGGCTGGAATACCTGGTAGCTTTTCTTATCAAGTGATGGTAAATGATTCAAGCAGCTTCACCTTAACATTGTCTGAATATGCAGGTGGCAGATGGGCAGGCTGCCAACAAACCCTTATGACAAACAAAATTACAAGAAGCAGCATGGGAATTGCTAAATTAACTCACTGGCTGCTTCCTKTTACAAATATTAATTTTAGAAAATCTTTGCTGAGCAATTATTAGATGTGGAAGAACTCTGCAAGCCGATTAGAGTGAGAGTGGGAAGGMTGACACTAGTAAATTGTGTCTTCCAGCTAGCTCTGTTAGCAAGGGTCATTTTCTGGAGGCAAATAGCCAGTATAGCAGCAACAAGAGCCTTATCTGCAGCCCTAATGGCTAGTCATGGATCTTCAAAAAGTCAGAAGGAAGAGGAGTTTACACAGATACAAAGGCTACAGAGGTCTCAAGCTGAGCATCCTAGAGTCATAAAAAATATTTAAATAAAATTAATATATGGGTCTCAGTACTAAATGTTTCCCTGCTTCAAAATAGGGCCAAGATATTTTTCACTTAACAGAGAGTTTGAGATAGGATTTCTTTGTATAGCACTTCTGAGATTTTAGGTTTAAAGTTTTTTGTGTTCAAAGTCATGGTTTTATTGCTATTCAGCTGGTAGCTTTTAATGACTTTTTCTTTATGAATAACAGTTAAAAGTAATCTTGTTTTTCTTTGTACTTGGAGGCACAGTGCGAACACTTAAGCCTCACCAGCTGGGTACAAACACTGGTGTACACAATTACACTATACCATACACAGTTACAATATTTGCAATACTGCTGCTGGAATTATTGAGAACATGCTATTAGTGCCTTGTAAGTATAGGTGTGGAGTGGCTTCTTAATGCATTGGTACAGTAATTGCTTCCTTCCAAAGGAAAAAGGGGTAGGGGAACAATAAAGGAACAATGCAACTACTTTAGCATAGCTTTTTGCTTCCCATAAAGCACATTTTAATGTATTACATTTCGATTATGATAATTGCTCTTTATTCATTCTATTCTAGGTAACGGTGTTTGTAGCTGTGGAAACTGTGAGTGCTGGGAAGGATGGAATGGAAATGCTTGTGAAATCTGGCTGGGGAGAGAATACCCTTAATGAAGGACGTCAAAGATTGAGGAGGGTTTTTTTTTGTTTGTTTTTCTTTAGGCTGCTAGGACATTTAATTTCAGAAGTGTCTGGGTGTGGGTGTGCATGAATGCACACATACGTGGTTGTAAATACCTTAGAACACATTTGAGGATCTGCTCATTAAAAAATGCATCAGAAAACTAAACAAGCGAGCAGGACAGCCCAAGCTCTAGAGGGTGAAGTCATAAAATACTGGCCCTATGGAACTTCTCCAGAGTTTTTTTTAAATTCAGTGGAACCAATATTATACCTGTAATGACTATTTCTTTGAGCGACCTTAGGCAAAGGTATAAGAAAACCCTTTTTTTAACATTATTTACTTGGTTGTCACATCTCCTTATCAGTATGCAACAATGCACCTGTAGAAGAGTAGCACTAGTTGAATATTTTTCAAATAATTAGTTTGATTTGTTTTATGGTGGTTGAAAAATACATTATTTGGCCTTTTTTTTTTTCTTTCCCACAATCCTGATTATGCACCAGCTCATAAATTGAGAGAAACTGTAAAGAAGCCTATAAAAATAATAATACTTTTTTATTTGGTCAAATAATTGTGTAACTGAGGTCCAATTACATGACACCCGTAGACTGAAGACCCAAAATGTTTGAATGGAACCTTTTCCACAAGAGAATTTTTAGTTTCTGTGGTTGATATGTCAGTAAGTTGGTTATCTAATCTACATATTACAATACTTTCAAATACATAACCTATAGAAACATAAGGAATGAAATTAATAAAGATATAAAAGTGTGATTGCCTATTCTGCATATGTATTCTGCAGCTCACAYGTACTTCTGCTGTACTGGTCTATGTATCTGTAGTTGCCTCCTTCATGTAAAGCAAATGAAAATTTTTTATTTTAGTAACTTTAAGGATGAAAATTCTGTCTACTCTTAGAAATCACTGTTCAGGATAGATTGCCCTGTCACACATGGAATTCACTGAATTTAACTGCTTTTATAGAAGTGGAGAATCTGAACGTCAACTGACTTGAAAAATCATCTGTGCTATGCAGTAGCTTGGTCTCAGCCAAAGATGTTTGGACAATGTCAACGAAGTAATTAAAGTTTTAATACAGTAAATACAAACAAAGCAGTGGTATGAACAAAAATTTTATTTTTATTTTCCAATGGTGAAATGCTGCTCAGTGTGAAATTCACATTGAGTTATGAACGATGCACAACTATTGGGACTTCCCTAACTTATTTACATATGAGTCTCTTATTTTTTTTTTACATGTAGATTTGGCAGCCCTTGAATTCTTTAGAGCAAAAAAAAAAAAAAATATACATTTTAGTTTCAAAAGTGTTTACATTTTGTGAAACCATGATTGAGCAAGAAATTGATTAAATGGCTCAAAAATATTTCTTTTAGATACCAAACTTTAACATTGTGGTTTAGGTGCCAAGGTCCTGATTTTTGAAGAGGTACGTGACTCAGAAATAATGGAACTATGTATTAACAAAAAAAATGTATTTCCATTACCGGTCTAGAAATTAGTTTTCTTTTAGAAAGGACAGTTTTGAAATAGGAAAATACAATGGTACAGAACATGTAATAGAATGTAAAGTTTCAAATTAATTTAACTGCTTTGTTATTCCCCCATCCCATATAGCTTGCTCTTTAACTACCACTTTTTTTTCCCCTTAACCTGGATTCTTTCTTTCTAAAATTGAAGCTCATGATGCCCATATTCTCAGGAAGTATAATTACCAAACATCCAACTTATATATAAGCTATGCAGATAAATAACTAGACATACATCCCAAAGCTGCTAGCTACTCTCTTATCAGAAAACCAAAATATCAGGCAGAGTTCTAAACTGTATTCATAAAGTATAAAGAATCTTCAAAGTAAAATCCATCTTGAAATTTTATTTTATATTTTATACTTAAAACCCTTAAACTCCATGGAGCTCAACAGGAATATTTTCTTAAGTTTTAGCATATATGCATTTTGCCAACCTTAGTGTCTGGAGAGCACAAATTGTTGCTTTTATTTATATTTATGAATAAGGAATACCGCTGACCTGAATCATCTTATAATCGCTGGGTTTTTTGCATATACATTCATCTGCTGAATCAGAGTGYAAACAATGAAGGATACAAAGTTCCCCTTGCTTTCCTTCCATTTGTACTTAGTGCTGTATTAAGAAAATACCAGATAATCAAAACTCTTATCTGGTGTCAGTAGATGCTTTTGACTTGTTTCGTGGCATCATGACATATTTATATATACTGTAGATCAGCTGTGGTATTTCAGGTACTCATTCATATATAAAAGAACAATTCTTTAGGTGGTTGCCGTGTTGTATTTGATGCATTTTACTTTGTCATTTGCTTTAATTTTAAATTTATATACTTTTTTTTAAAAAAACAATCGACTCCAACCTTTTGACTACTGGATGAATTATGTAGCCATAGCATTTCAAAAAGTGTTATCCAAGTTGTTTGTTAACTTACATATGGAAAAAAATCAGAATATCTAAGACAGCTACTCTCAGTGGTTCATTAAAATGCAATTATCAAACAAAATGGTGCTATTACTATAAACCTTAAAGTATTAACTAAGACTACTAAAAATGTAATGTACACATTAATTCTTTTCCAATTTTTCTTCTGTTTCCTATAATGTTGCTTGAACATTTCCCCTGCTCTTCTTGCTGAGGTAACTGGTGATGTGACACACAGCATATCTGTTTTGTGGCTCATTTCCTCTCTATAAAAAGGAAATCAGAAGGAATAAGATTATTATTCCACATATGTGAATATAATAGCTGTATTAGTAAAATTATTATCTTACACCTCATTCTCTATGATGGAAATTCCAGATATATGAACTGTAAATACAGGAAGAGGCATAAAGAAGTGAAGCTTACTGCTTGATTCTTCATAGCTAGTGACTGTAAAAACCTGCTTCCAGGCCTGTGGCAAAAGGCAAAACCAAATTGGATAAATGGGGACTTTTTACTGATTTGATTGATAAACCTTATGAACAAAAAGCAACTATAGCTTTGTTTTCTTCTTATGTGAGAAAGAACACAATCCAGAAGTGTGCCAATGCTTCTATAATAGACTTGCAGGATTATGCCTATTGTGTATAACATCTGTAATATCACCTATAAAAAACCTGTGGATTGATTTGCTTCTATAAATTATTAACCTGCTTGTGATCCTTTTCTTCCCCTGGCTATACTCTTTCTTAGAAACACATAGATGCATTTAATCACGTACTTGCTCTCACTTTTCTGATGTATTGCCCTTGCTTCTTTGCAGAATGACATCTCACTTTGTAGCTAAATGATACAGCTAAATGATACTGCAATGAAGAAAGCTAAGTTGAATATTTCTGTGACTAAGTAATTGAACAAAAATTTTATTACATCTTTAAAAATAAGACATAGCATTTGCATTAGTCATCACAGAAAAAAACCCCGTTATTAAACATTTTAGAATGCATTGCACAAAATATGAATTTATCTAAAGGGCCATTTAAAAGAAAGAGAACCTTCTTTAGTCTAATTTTGTTTCCATTCCCATTTGAATGTAGCTGAATAATGTCTTCTTTATACCAATAAACAGATGGATCATCATGATAGACTTTTACTGCATGGACCAAACTGCATGCTTTCATACCTCATTGCTTAAACTAGTTTTAAACCAAGACAAAAAGTTTCCCCATATATATATGTATATGTAAATGTATATGTATGTGTATGCCAGGGCTCTTACTATTCTCTCAGATATATACCATAGTCAAAATGAATTGCTATACTTTAAATCTAGTGGAGGGGAGGGGCTGGGAGTGGTTTATTAACAACCAACCCTAATGAGAATGACAGTATATTAAAAAAACAATTGACAATGGCTAAAACCCCCAGAATATGAAGCAAAAGCTGTGTTATGTGAACTACAAAGCACTTAAAAGGAGCTAGAGGCCCTTCTATAGGCTCTATCATGTGAGCAATCTCATAAGGATTCTTGTGTATTTATAAAATTTTGAAGTACAGCAAAATGGTGCTTTGTTGAAGTAGTTCTTATCTCCTCAAAACTGGATCTCTAAAACTGTGCAGGTGTGACTGATTTTGCCAAATAGAACTGTAGCTGAAACACAGATTTAAAAAGAGAAAAGGAGAGAATGACTTTGTGCAGTGTTAACATATAAAATGGTAAGATGAGGTTAGATTGCAGTGTGAACAGTCTCTCAGAGATTAGAGAAAACCCAGAACAAAATAAAAAGCAAGCATGCAGAAGACCTGGAACGCTGCAGATTCACAGACAGCTGCACATGTAAGTACAAAAACCCCAATCTGTAAATACAAATTGATTCCATCAGGTTTACTATACAGTACTTTAGTAGTAACAGACAGTTGAAAACAGCTTTCACTTAACAGCAAAATTAATTTTAGAGGGAAGAAAATGGTGAAGTCTCATCCTGGAGAACAGCAAGAGAGGTATTATTATATTAAGGAGCTGAAATTTTCTTTGGCATGGTAAAGGGGGAGAACTGAGTTTGCCAACCTATTTACATGAAGTTTCACCATCCTGTGGCCAGTGCAATGATGCTTTGCACAGTCTACTTCTTACATAAACTTTTTTGTCAGTTTCCAGTATGCCTTCATATAAATGTTTTATTCATCATGTTGAATCTGTGTATACAACAAATAAGAATAAACACAAACTGTACAATGCGGACAAACTCTTTGCATATATGTATGTAAATTTGTAACACTGACCAACAGTTCTTTGACAGACACAACCTACAACATGCAGTTAGTTCATCCTTGCCATACTCTTCCCATGCAACAGATGAGACAAGACAAAATTAAAGGGAGGAAACAAAGCACAAAGACACCTTTGTTATGTTTAAACAGATTGTAGAAAAAAAATTAGGACATTGATTCATTGGATTAAACACTCCTATGAATTTAGCCCACAGAAACAAAATCAGAAGACAATAACTAAAAAAAAAAAAAAAGCTGTATTTCCAGTATGTACTAACTGCTTAAAGAAATTAAATCTGGCCTTAATTATAGCCTCCCAAACTGGTTCACAGATCATAGTTACTCAGGACCCAAAGGTTAATGTTGAAAACAATGCCTATATAGAATCAGGCAATAAACCAGATCCTTCTTGCATGGCTCAGCCAGGTCTCCAGTCCTGTCTCTCCTCAGGCTCTACACTGGATGAGTAAAAAGACAGCTGAATGGAACATGAACTCATGTATTCCCTCCTCATGAATCAGGTGAGAGAGAATGTAGCCTTCAGCTGTTTTATCTTACTTGAAATATTGTCAAGTTCTCCTCTTACAATTGTAGGAAGGCCTGGGGCCGCAGCGGGACCCGGCTGACAGTACAGCATCAAGGCTGCTGCCTCTCATGGGGTCTGCAGTGCAGAGCAAGCCCCCAGCTCACCATCTGAGTTGCTTTGGTTTGATTTTGTTTTTCTCAGGGATGGTGCACAAATCCCACTGGACCAGATGGGACAAGAAGGGCACACCAAAGTTTTTAATAAAGTGTTGTTTTCCCCACGCACACAGATTTAGTGCTAGCAGGCAAGGGCACAGTCTTAAGTCAAGGTTTCTTTGCATTTTTATCACAGTTTTAGATTAGGTTTGTATTTTTGTTTTTCTCTACATGGATAGAGGGCTTCATGCTTAACTCATTCCCTCCCTAGAAAGACCCAACATCAAGCATTATCTTGCTGTTCTCATATCACATATACAAAAAGAAGTCTGACCTACAGAAAAAAAGAAAAAGTTTATCTAGAATTTAGCAGCTTTACAGTAGCCTCCTTGAAGAGTGCACTAAATGTTGCTTATAAAAACAGAACACATTTGAAAACTAGTATGAAGAGTTCATTCAGACTGAATCAGTTGTTCAGCTGAGCAGACAGGGAGTTTGAAATAATCACCAGTCTCTGTTAGGGAATTCAGCACAAAGATGTGATAAAACAAATTGCCAGAAATACAGTGCTAAAAAAGGAATGGATGGTTTCCTCTTTTTGTCTTTAAATATCAAGGTAACAGCAAGAGGCCAAGAGAGTGTTGCCACACAGTTTTCCAGACTGAGATACAGTTTGATCTTTGCTGCCATTTCTAAGAAACAAATTCCTTCTTAAGCATACAGAGAGTGCCCATATTTTTAATCTTCTGAAAGCCTGTGACTAAGCATGCAAAAACTTCAGTGGCATCTCTGCGGCGTTCTCTAAATCTTCCCCCTGCCCTCCTGTCCTTCATCCCCCACAACATTGACTTAATTGTTCACAAGTGACAAACTCAAAGGGTTGATGTTGTTTCTGGTGATATGACCCAAGGCTTCAATTTTATGATGTTTTTGATTTCTTCTAGGTTCATGTAGGAGAAAGTACAGTATATAGAGATCAAGGCAAGGCACCTTCAATCTAGCAATTTGGTGGGCATGTTATCCTAGGAAGCTGGGTGGAGGTACATACTGGGATATCAGTGAAATACATAGGACCGGACTTTGCATGCTTAGCTAAAAATAAAAATAAAGTTTTGTAATATGTCCAGTTTTAAAACTTCTTTTTTAAAACACCAGAAATATTAACCTATAATTTGTAACTACCCTTTGCATTGGTGCTGCAAAATAGAACACAACAACATCCTTGCCCATGCTTTGCTAAGTAGGTGTGGGATTCAGCCAAAAATAACAATGGCATTAAGTTCAGTTCCTTAAAAACAGGAAAGGATTATATTTGAAATGGATTTAGGTAGCGCAATTCTGATTAGTCTTATTTTATATTTTTTTTATTGGTGGTGGTTGTTTTTCAAACAATGAAGATTTAGTAGATGAAAAATGAGCCTTAATTCAGGCCTACAAGGCCTACAAAATTCTTTGGACCCACTTTTCCAAAAATGAGTGGGTCTTGCTCGCTGGGCAAGGCAAATGTTACCATTACCAGTAAGCCTGTGATATGTATAAAACACACACACAAAAAGAAACTATAGGGGGATGCCAAACACACGTTTCAGAAAACTCCCCATTGGTTGTGTTTGACACTCTTCCCTCCACTTCAATGCCAACCTCAGAAGCACAGTATCTGTTACTAAAGAGTATTCACATTTAATCAATATTTTAAGCCAGAGACAACGATCCTATTCTTTATAGATATAATTTGTAATAATAGATTTTTGAAGGCTTCCTGATTCCCTGATTGCTTTCAAAACTAAGCCACCGGCAACACTTAAGTTATAGAGAAACACAATCCCTGCAAAAGGTCACAAACAGTGGAGCGAGCAGCCTTATAAAAAAGGGAAGAAGAGAAATCCATAATAGCACAGGTTTACAGCATCTAACTAGAAATTACTTGATTATTTGTGTGCTACAAAATAGAACYTAAACACATGGATTTTGCTGAAACTGGACTCAAAAAGGGATTATGGGCAATTGTCAGCAGGCAAGGTATCAAGTGTACTTGTGAAGTATGTCATTCACATGAAGTGTCACAGTCACAGAAAAGATATTAAAAAGGCATTCCGATATCTGGTAGGGCATTCCATGGTCTGAGTTTAGCTGGTTCATCCAGGTGTCTTCTTGTTGTGGTGGAGCTACATGTTGAGATTTATCCACTTGCAACAACTCAGTTCAGAAACAGCAACGGGCAAGTTGGTGACTTGCCGCAAGCTGATCCACAGACACGGCCGAGGGGAAGTCTGGCAAGGATAAATCGCTCAACTGTACTCGGGACTCAGTAAAGTCACAACACCTGTGAGGATCTGGCTATGTCGTCTTGCTCTTGTTCACTGGTTTGCCACCATTCATTATTGCAGATGCACTTGTGCTTTTACTTGGAGTTACCCCAGCCTTTGGCACTGTTTCTCCAATATCATGCAAAGACGGTTCTCGGTACATGGCAACTGAGGAGAAAGAAGAGAAAAGGAGAGGCATTTTTAACAATGTATCAAATATAGGAGTKCATCTCAAATAGGATTAATTTTCTATGTTCCTCTTGCATACCAGGGAAAGTACTTATTTTGACAGACACTGGTTTTGCACCGCTGATAAGAATTGCTTGACCCTCCAAAATTCTCACACTTCTGCATCTGACTTAAAAATGCAGTGGGAAACTGCATTCTTGCTTGTTTAATGGGTACTATAGGTTCTTGGAAATGAAAAAACTAGTGTTCTGCCTTTGCATAAGGAACACAAAAATATACATGTATTTACATGTGTATGTATATACAGTCCTTAAATAAACATTAAATAAACACGCAAGCTGTTAGAAGTAAAATGTGATAAGACAGATTGTAATTTAAAAATGGGATCATACAATAATACAGTTGTCTAGACTTAGGTGCTGTTAGTCATATATTGCAAGACTAGGCTAAGGTCCAGTTCTACAAAGTAAYATGTACACCAGTCTCCCAAATCTGAGGAATTCGGCCATAGTCTCTTCTTAAGGTGTGTTCTGAAGAAACGTCCGGGAGATGTGGAGAGTACAAAAAAGGTTTGGGGGTTTTCCTTCCTCATTTCCAAAAACATATGCAGTAGCCACTGATCTCCACTGMATGTAGAAGTGCACAAAACTCCAAATTAAGCTATTAACTGAATTCTTAGAGGAATCAGAAATTTGTCCCTGGGCTTCAGTCCCTATCTAACCACTTTAAATCCTTTGAGGGAAATACATGTATTCAATTACACAGTTCCAGCATTAAGCTGCCTTTAATGATTAATGCTCTTGGACAATTCAATTTCATTTTCCATGTCACTGAATCAGGTAATATTTCCACTTATACCTAACTTCAGTAGCATTTATTTATATCAGAGCAATGTTAAAAGAGGTGTCACAGCAGTCAAAGGAATTAATCATTACACTGATTTCCAGACTGGGTGTGTGCTGCCTTAGCACAATTCCTTCATCCCTTGGCTAATTAGAGTAGGAGGCTTGAGCATCAGAGTACTGACCTTGATCTTCAATGGTGTGAAGTTTCATAATAAATGTAAAGGGCCCCACAGCATCATTAACTAATCAAATACTTGTTCTAACATTTCCAGTGACATAATCTAAATCCTTTTATAGCTTCTGGAAGACTGAAATTAAATGTCTTCTCTAGAGTACATAAGGCTGGTTATGATCTATATCTTCATAGTGGCCCATAACTGTGTTTAGGGCACTTTGCTGATTAATTAAAAGAGCTTGGTGAAATAACACTGTGACCTACAAAATTATTATGTTGAACAACATGAAATGGAACTATAAAGTAAGGAATTATATAGCAGAGCTGTCATATTTGATGATTCTCATAAGCAATGTAAATCAAGATATTTCTAAGCATTGTGTAAGCTATTTTGATAGCATCTGATCATCCAAACATTATTGAAAAACAGTAACTTTCTTCCTAATCCATATGAATTTGCCTTGCTTTTAAAAATGCATTGCCTTTCCCTCCCTATAATTCTCAATTTAATATAGAGGGATCAAGATATAAAGTATTGATATTGTTGAGAGCTTATGAAACAACTGTAAGCTTTCACAAGACAAGGTAAGCAGAAAGGCATCAACCTAACTTCAAATAAACCTAAGATTATTCTGATTCTTTCCTTATGGTGAAACTAAAGTACTTTACAAACTGATCCTCCAATCAAAAATTTTAAGTTAAAGTATCAAAAGAAATTGGACTGCTAACCAAAGCATTACTCACGTATGTGTTTTCAGATGGTAAGTAATGAGATAATTTTCAGAATGACTGAGGCTATGTGTAGCAATTAGAACAATGAGTAGTGACATCAGGACAAGAAGCAAAAGGCAGCATAGGTTTACAAAGGCATGCAAAATACATAGGATAACACAAAAATTCCAAGATATAAATGGACTTTTCAGAGAATGYGACATCATTTTTGTGTGTAAGGTTACTGTGACTGCTATTTGCTTCTGTCTTGRTTTAAAGGCCAACTTACATGAGTTGTGTACATTATACCAATTGGCAAAGTAATACATCATGATTTATTTTATAAAGACACCTTTGTGTTTTCTATTAGAAAGCTTTTAGTTTGAAATGCTGACATTTCATCCATTCCCTTTATAACTCCCAATCATCCTACAATATCCATTATTTCATTCTGCCTAATGAAAGGACTGTTTTCTCACTGCAAGACTCACAAGAATATTTTAAAACCAGCACAATGCTCTTCCACAAAAGATTTCTTTTCTTGTAGGATGACCTCTTAGTTCCTGGAAAAATGTTTTTACATATGCCCTTTGTAGCATCACGACACAGAAGCACAAAACTTCTCCATGAAACTTTGGGAATGGCATTGGGATTGGCCCCTGTGTGGGGCATGCACATTCAGAAAGGGCATTTTGGAAACCATTCCCTCTTCTTGTGAGATCTATAGGAGGGTCTGGCAGGGATGGACTGAGCCTCACCTTCCAATGGCTTGGGTAGAAAATGAGCTGCTGGTTTTGTTTTCTTCACTCTGTTTCCTTTCATGACCTGCCCTTCTTTGTTCAGCCCCA
This sequence comes from Parotia lawesii, assembly GCA_003713295.1. Classification (NCBI taxonomy): domain Eukaryota; kingdom Metazoa; phylum Chordata; class Aves; order Passeriformes; family Paradisaeidae; genus Parotia; species Parotia lawesii. The sequence goes on from RAHM01000012.1 coordinate 6,309,622, forward strand.
AGAACCAGGCCCTCCCGGACTCCTGTTGTCTGTAGAGCATGGATGAGTAGATTACATAATAATTTTCAAAAACAGACTCCTTGAATTTGCACTCTGGTGTAAAAAGTTCCTGTGGGAAGAAAAATAAATGTTAAATGGTATCTCCAAAGTGCAGGATTTGTTTTTTTAATTTACAAATACCTCGTGATAAGTTTTATATATGAGTTATGATAAGGTTTTGCTTTAAAACTAGGAGTACCGTCTTTCTTGGGAAGACCTCCAGTGAACTTATTTCAATTCCCATGCATGCCTTAGTTTACCCATCTGTGCAACAGAGATAGTGCTTTTATGCCTGTGTGGCACTCTTTCTACTGTAAAAATATACTATTTAAAATGCAGGCATAATTACTGTTATTATGCTTATTTTTTCTGATAGGATATCCTTATAAAGATTAAGAAAGTCTATGCTAAAATAGTATTAATGAGATAACAGTTGTTCTGTTTTAACTGAATGCAGCAGACTCCCATTGGTTAACAACAAATGATGATTTGATGCTTAAAGTGCTGCTACCAACATATTGAAATATACAGCATTCCCTGTATATTTTCAGGAAAATACCACCACAGGGAAATACTATTCTGATGTACAAATTTCTGGACAAAGAAAAGTAATTCCTAGTGGCATCCTCAGCATTCATTCCAAAACTGGAATTTTTTTTCAGAAGTCACATTCAGTACCAGCAGTTGTCCTAAACTCTATATAGGTTAATCTAAGCATAAACTTCTGTAGTCCAAGAGCCAAATAATGATTTTTATATATATATATAAATAACACAAGTAACTAACAAAATAAACAGTGTGAACATACATAGAGATTACCACAATTCTTTGACAAAACCCAGCAAGTTAATAAGCAAATAAATATACATTTAAAATATCACAAGAAAATAGGATTCTGTGTGAATGTGATTTTCCGTCTGTGGACCCATCTGCTGAAGCCTGCAGAAGAAAWAAGACATAAAAGGAGAAGGTAGATGTGGGAAAGGGGGACATAGCTTGCTAAGTTTTCAGAGCTCAAAATTCTCAGCCCTGAATACTCTTTTTATATTTCTTTTAGTTATCTTTCCCAAGAAGTGAAAAAATCTAGAAACATCATATTTTTTTCACTTCTCCATTCACAGCATTTTTTTTCCATTTCTTTTTGTTCCTGGCCCCATGCAGTACTGAGTTAACACCCAGCAGGCAATGTATTTTCAGGGTCTCTATGCCATCCCCAGCTGCCTATATATTGCAAGAATTTCACAGCTGTTTCTGCCACAGATTTACTTTCTGGAAATCAAAGTCCTTAAAGACACAGTTCCCCATACCAAAAAGCACAGATAAAAGGCGTTTCTGAATGTGCACTGAATGTCACTTGGTGCACAACCTAGTCCTCCTAATGGGGTGGGGTACATGGTATTTGTCTTGCCATAGCTTAAGTTACCACCTGTAAGCAAGGCTGTCTTGATGAACACCAGGCACACTATTAGCATTCTCAATTATTGAGCATCTTTGAACTTCAGATTAAAAATAATTGATGTATTTTATGCAGCAAGAGACTAAAAGCAGTTACAGGAGCAGCTGGGAAATAATTTGTGAGCCTGCTGTAAAACAGGTTACTTTGGCTGTGTCAGCCAGTACACTCAGTGTCTATAGGTCGCACTCTTACAGGATGCAAAAAAATATTCTGAATTGTGCAATGGGCATCTTTTTGCTCTACCACTTATTTACACCCTATGTGTACAACTGCATATATATAGATATGAATATAAACACATGCAAAAATGCAAATAGAGTCTGTACTAGAGGCACTGAATACTAATGACAGGAAAACACCTTAACTGCACCTTCTCCTTTGCCATGGGGCTTTTTCTCTCTCTATTCGAAACTTTAAGACATCTGTTGTTTGTGTTACTCTCCTTTCTCCTCCACTGATTTCAAGTCACAGTAGGGCTGAAGGAGACTCAAAACAAAACCAGAAGGCAGGGTGGCATGCTAGAGGGAATGCCTGTTAAAGCCTAGCACAAGCATTTACATGCGAGTCGTGTTCCTTGGCTGTTGAAACAGCAGATGCTAATCAGGAAATGCCTACACAGCTCTCCTCATTGCCTTCTTCACTGAAAATGCTACCCCCTGTGTTCCCCACGAAGTTTTACTTCCTTGTAAGGCTCAATTACCATAAACACTACTTCTTAGCCAATACTCATATTTTTTGTGCTATAAACAAAAGCTGTTTGTCATTCTATGTTCCTCCGTACTAGAGCTGGTTGGCTGCCTCTAAACACTATTTGTATGTTTTCCTTAACAATATCCATTATGATACTTAAACAAGGTTCCTTCAGTTCATCTCCCTTCTCTGAATCAAACCAGTCTCTTTGCCCTCTCATGTCAAAGGGCATTGCAGTAGTGTTTCTGACAGTGCACAGTATATGAAGTGGTAGGCATTCACTTTACCAAGAAAAAAAATTCGATTATGTCAACACAATTATTTGGCTACTCCTGGACAAACCTGCATCATTACTACTATGTAGTTATGAAAACCATAATAATAGTCTGATAATTTTTTTTTTTTTTTTTTTTTTGCGTACAAGGAAGAGTCAAACCCGAATACTGTACTCTACCTAAAAATACTACAGCTATCCTGCTCCAGATGTCTGGGTAGGACAGCAGCTTCGGACAGGGTTTGCATTCATCCAGTATATTTGGAAGCCATTCTACCTGGGTTAAACTCTCAGTCAAAATGTCCCTTAAATATGTGTTGCTTTAAAGCAGACTAATAGTTCCAGCAGTGTGGGGAATATTCATTAATGAAAATTAGGCACCTGACAATTACTATACTCAACTGCAGACACCAGTTCCTCTAAGGAAAGAGTTAATCAGGAGCAGACTTCCGAAATGGCCCCCTTCCCTGGGGCTCAGGTGAAAGTGAATATTTCTAAGAGTGGTGCCTAAAGTCTTGCCTCAGACACCATCTCAGTTGGCTCAACAGCTGTACTGAATTTTCTTCAGTAAAGTAGCCATAACACCTACGATGCTGTTTTTGTATGTACCTAGATCAAATCTAGATCTGTATATCTGACTTAACCCAGTAAGAATTCCCAGAAAATTACTAATGTGCTAACAGCACTGACTAACAAGAAAAAATCCGTGGGTGACTTTTTTTAAACCTATTGTTGGGGGAAAGGTGGTACAGTGGTGTTTTATAAGGAAAACTGAGTGGTGAGGACACTCCCCTAGGCTACCTCCCTATCTGTATCCAGCCTGAAGGAATCCAAATCTGCATCTGGCTGACATGAATAATTTAGATCTTCCCTGCAAGAATGACTTTTTGGGTTTTGATCCCAGGACATTTTGTATTAGGAAGTGAATGAATAAATTGCAAAATCAGACATGACTTGAAAACAAGAACTTGTGCTCAGGATTCCTCTTTCAAGGTCAGAGCCCAGATTTAACCTGTAGTTTTATATAAAAAGTGGTTTTATCCTGCCAAAGCAACATTCAAAAAATAAAGTGTACACCAGCTGCCAATTTTCGAAACCCCAGGAATGGATTTTGGCTGTGAACTGCAATCTGATACAGCTTCCTGGGTCCCGGAGTGATACCTTAGGTTTTAACTTTTATATTTTTCAAATCCTGTACTGCTTAGTATGTAACTCTGAAACTTCATATAGTCTGTTAGCTACTGTCCTCTCATGCTGGTTAACCATAACAAACCCTCTCTAGGTTTGCACTTCAAAGACATCTTGTTGTCCCAGGTCCCAAAATATGTAAACTAAAGCCTCTGACAGGGGGAGCAAACTTGAGGTAATTACATCACTACCTGAAATCGTAATTGGAGAATTAACCCTGATATGCAAATGGACCAAACTTATAAAGATGGACTGTGACCAGCAGTCCATCTTGGGTGGAGCCCCTCGGAGGCCTTTGACTGCCCAGGGTGTACCTTTGAAGGCCCTTCAAATAAATACCTGCTCATATTCTCTTAATCTTGTCTAGCCTCTGTTTTCAGGTAGCCACTTCAAGGCATCAGGAGAAGTGAAGGATGTATTAAAYTGTACTTTGCTGAGAATAATTTTCACTTGGATATTTTTTCTAGATTCTCACCAAATTTTTGCTAGATGTGAGTTGTATTTGGAGGTATTTTAATTCTTCTAGTTGCAGTAGCATTAATTCATTCACGACACAAAGACTGTGAGTTCAAACCAGTGGAATCAAAAGTTCTGTCATTGCAGAGTTCTTAGTTTTGGGGCCCCCACGGCTGTTGCCAAATCTTAGCATTATAATATTCAAAATGATGGGGTTTTACCTCACGGAATCACGTGGTGGTATCAGAATCTACTTTCATAAAAGAACAAAACACAAAAGAAATATAATAAAAAAGAACCATTATCCAAATCAAAAAAGAACCATTATCTTCTCAAATCTGGGAGTTTCTGAACAACAGAGCTCAGGTTACTTGTGGTGTAGACACAGAGATATAAGGGTTGTTGGAAAGTAATTCAGATGACAACTGAGATGAATTCCGTACCAAGTAATGTCTTTCTGTCAATCAAAAGCTGAAGTCTGACATGATGAAGCTAAGCCTCAATGCCAATCAATAATATGGAACTGTAGCAAATGGTTATTGTTCAAAATCAAAGTTCAGCAAACTTTATTGTACCACAAGCCATTGAGTAATTGAAATTATTTGAATGGATTACCTGTGTAACTTCTAATTGCCATGATTTCACAATTTAGTCTGTTCAAGTTAGCTAGCTTGAGTGAAGCTGCATGTCTRTTCTTAGCCATGACCTTTCACTTAAAATAAACCCCACAAAGCACAGTGTTTTTCTAGTACAGCTCTCAGAAAGAAGAAATGTGCTGTGAGCCACAGAGTTACAAACAAAAACTAGCACGACAACACAACTAGCCACATTGCTTCCAGATATTGTTTAAAAATTAAATTGGCACCTGCAGTTTTAAATTATATTTCTGTTCAGTAAATCAATAATGAACTGTCAGGACTGAACAAAAAGTAACCTTCCACTGCACACTATGAGGGACAGCATAAGCACATGCCTCTACAATGGTCAGCTGTACCAACATTAAGGGCTCTCACAAAAGTTTCCTACCTACTAGTCCTGAACCTTTAAGCCTCTTTAGATTTGTGTTTTATTCTGAAATATATGAAGGAAGGGCATTAGTTACAGCTCACAGAAGTGATAAAGCTAGCAGATATCCTCTTGAATTGTAGCCAGCAGCAAACAAGGAGGCAGTGGACTCCCCTGGGGATGGGCACAACAGGACTTGTTCATCAACCAGGCAGCAAAAGCACAGCTGTAGCTGGACTAGCTGCAGTTTCTCCTTGGTGCCATGCAGAAGACACAACTGCAATACAAGCTCAAAGAGAGTGCCAGGTGAAGATCAGCCAGTCTAATCAAGCACTGTAAAAAACCCTGATACTATTCATTATTTGCATCTAAAAGTACAGATTATGGAACAGGACCTCAGTGCTTTTGAAGTACAGGCCAAGTGGAATCTGCCTGATGGGAATGCCTCACATTTCAAAAAAAACAACACATCCAATCAATGACATCAGCATGAGTAGGTGGTTATCAATTTTTTTTTTTGTTTGTAGAAATGATGACAAAGGATTCTTAAGGACAGACTGGAGAAAGGGCAACACTGGCTTTGTGAAGGCTTATGGGAAATTTCTGCAGAGGGAAAAAAGCAGCATAGAGTCAGCACAACAGTGTTTTGAGAGTTAGAGGCTAGCAACACAGGAATAAAAAAAGGAAATTACATTTTAATAGTGGATAGAAAGGTTGGAAATGACTCATGAGGACTGGTCTTAAAGTTGAAAAGAAGCAGTTTGCTTAWTGAGGAAAATGCACTCAGAAGAGAAGAGAAATAAGTTAAAAAAATGAAGGTGGGAAATGAACTTTGTGGCAGAGTTGTGAATGGATACTGTGGGGGTAGCACTGTATTGCTCAGTGCAGGAGGGGAGGATGCTGCAGTGATCGAGGTGTGAAATGATGAGATCCCAGCAAACAGTTGCAGTGCAGTGGAATGGCAAAAGGCCTTGTCATAGACATATTTGTGCAGCAAAACCTGTAAGATCTGGAGGCTTCACCTGCACATGAGACTTGGAATACACCGAAATTGACTTGCTGCACATTGAATTAGGTGAGTTAGACTACCTTTTACAGTAAACTTATTTGACAAATGCTGGTGCAAGAAAACAAAAAAAAATCACTTAATATTTCCCATTCATAACACCAAATTTTCTCAACACTTAAGATGGCTAAAAGTCTGCAGTTCGAAATGATCTTGTGCATGAGCTCCTCTTCAAATGGCAGAAAACACAGCAACACATGGTTACATACCTTATGAATTAAGGAGAAATTTATATTCTATTTCCTGCAGGTTCAGAAGACATTTAGTGCATCTGGGCCTAAAAACTACCTAATACAAACATAATTTTTAAACATTAGAACAAGAATGAGCAAAGCTGGCAAAATTTCCTATGTGCAAACTGGCCAAGTAAGATACCAAGGAACACAAGACAAGCTTTGCAGTCACTTTACTAACTAACTTCAAAATAAAAGGTAGTAATAGCTGAACCTGACAATCCTACAGTTGTCCTATGAAAGCAGCAAACACTCACAGCCCATTTCACACACTTTCTACCATTTTCTGACAGAAAAGTTTCTCAATAAATTACTACAGTCAGAGAACACCATTATTGTCTCTTGTAAGCTAATTTTATTTCTGTCATCTGGAAGATTACTAAACATGTGGTCTTTAAAAAAGAAGAAAATTATAAAAAGAGGACTTGCTATCATGGGTAAAAATCAGAGATGATCCTTGCTGGTTAAAGAATCACTGAGAGTACATTAAAATGTCAGCGTGTGAAAGAAAAGTTTTAGCTACAATTCCTGTATCTCACTTTCAACTTCTGAAAATGTGACTATAACTGCTTGTAAAGAAAGAAATAAAAACACAACTTTTGACTAAATTTACGCAAAAGTCAATGTAAATTAATTCTATTGCAAATATTAGCACTTACTTAACTAGGATTCTAATTAGCAGGAATATGAATTTTAATATTGATCATGTAGCAATTCTTTTATTCATGTACATTCATAAGCACCTAAAATAAGGTCATGAATAAAATTCACATGGCATACATAAAGATAAGCTAACGAAAAATAGCTTGAACAGATCTCTGTGTGTTTAAGAGGATCACAGAATCATAGAAGAGTTAGGGTTGGAAGGGACCTCTGGAGATCATCTAGTCCAACACCCCTAACACTGATCAAAACCCTAAGTTTGTCTTAATTTTATGTCCAGATTGGAATCATAGAACCATTAAAGTTGGAAAAGGCCTCCAAGATCATCAAGTTCAACCTCTGACTGAACACCACCATGTCAACTAAACCACAGCAGTAAGTGCCACATCCAGTCATTTCTTGAACAAYTCTAGGGATGGTGACTCCACCACTTCCCTGGGCAGCCAATGATTAACCACCCTTTCAGTGAAGAAATTCCTCCTGATGGCCAACCTGAACCTTTCCTGCCGCAGTTTAAGGCCATTTCCTCTCGTCCTGTGTCTGTTTGCCTGGGAGAAGAGGCTGACCCCCACCTGCCTACAACCTCCTTTCAGGCAGCTGTAGAGAGTTATAAGGCCAAAACAGAATATAGCATCTTGGTTTACAAAAATTTCCTTATTTCACCACAGATAGGTTGCCTTGCTTACAACTAGAAGCTATGGCCATATTAATATTTAATCAATTAATAATAATAAAAAATAATTAATATTAAATTTATAAGAGGCAATAATATTTTTTATGGAAGGCAGAGCACATGCTTTTTCATAAACTTACCATTTGAAAGATGAAACAATGATGTCAGAAAAAAGAATATTTTAAATAATAACTGCAAGAATGATCCCAAATTACTACTTATATATACTACTCAGGAGAAGTCTTATATTTCTCTCTCTTACTTATGTAGAAGCTAGTATTATGCTACAAGCAGTGCTCTGGTATTAATCTTCTTTTGACCACTATGTACAATTCATAGTTATCAACTCAGTGGGACACAGCTGAAACAGAACAAATTTCCTTGATATGAGAATTTCTGATATATGTTATTTAAAGTTGGACAATTTGACTCAGAAAATGACCTAGCGTTTGTGAAATGCAGACCATCGTGAAGATCATAAACATAACCCTCACACTGGGAATGAGTGAGTAGAGGTTGTTTAAACTCAAGAGAAAGTTTGGGGCAGCATCCTGGAAAAGATTACTAATTTTCAAAACTGTCTTTATGGCACTCATTCCAAAATTAGAATACTTCACTAAATGCTCAAGAGTAGAACCACTAAAAAAGTGCTGCTTCACCTGAATAAAATAAGCAAAATTTATTTTAGAAATATTATTGAGAAGCCAAATTTGTACCTATGGGTTTAGAACGGTCTGCAGCCGACCAAGAGCCACCACATGGTATAGCGTATTGTCAAGTATCCCCACAGACACATAAATGAGAGAGAAGCTATGTTCTGCTTCATTTCAACTCCGAACTTTCACAGAAATGTGTAGTTTTTGGCTTGGGTACGTCTTTGACTTTAAAGGAAACACAGCCAGAATCCTTGTATCACTGAAATGAGATATTCACTCTCCCAGAGCATAATCTCCTCCCCATCTAATACTCAGCATCTACCTTCCCTTAAGATTCAAATATGCAGTAAAAATTGCTTTAAGGTTTCAGCTTAAACACCAAAGATAACTCCTTGCTGTATCAACACAGAGAGACATCTTTTATCTCCTGTACAGCATCTGTGATTAAAGGTATCCAGTATCAATAAGAAAGGGAGATGCCCCAAGGCATGACTAAGAGAAATTGCCTGCATTGTAGAAAATATTTTCTTCCAGTACTGTCATAGGGGCTTTTGGAGAAGAACATGAGTAAACCAGCCTATATTTGATGGTCACTTCCACTCAGAACAGCCATAATTCATCATCTTGTCGACCAGATTCTCATCTAGAAAAGGTCAATGCCAAGGGAAAAATGGGACAGCACTAAACTAAGAGACTGAAAGGAAAGATTTAACGACATAGCTGTTGAAACAAACCATGATGGGCTAGGGAAGAAATTCTCATCCGATTGCCCATCAATCCACCGTTCTGTCCCTGGATGAATAATGCAGGAGGAATACAGGGACATTAAGTCATAGACCAAACCTTTCCAAATGACAGTGGAATTTTTTGACACAAGTTTATCCAGACACTTGCAGTCATTACTGTAGACAATCTTCTGCAATGCAAATTCCTCAAATAAAACTAACTATAAAGAAAAATGAAAAAAAATAGTTAATGAAATGGCCAAGCACCCAAAAAGAACCAAGGAGAATGACTTTTTCTAGTTGTTTACCACAMGGAAATTTCTGCTCCTCTCTAATACACTGAAATATTGGATAAAGAAAAATGATTACAGTTTTTGCCACTATTGTGCAACATCAGATGGGATGGTATATTTTCATATATATGGTGTTTTTGTAGACCTCTCTTAGTATGATAGTATGACATGTCCATAACCATGTACAAATGCAAAAGTAAACATAAATAAGTGCAAATTCAGAGGTATCTTTTAAGGTATAATTTAGGCTCTTTCAGTTCTATGTGTTCCTTCCAAAAGATGTGTGAACTTATGAAAGTTCAAAATGGGTGTAATTTACAAGCTGAGAAGCTAGAAAAAGTTGCAGGAACACCCAAGCTATATGAAGTGGCCTACTTTAGTGTACTCTTTTCTATTTCTTTTTTCTTTACAGTTGTGAGCCTGTTTTTCTGCTTGCAGCCTTTCTTTATGACCTGTCAGTGTATGAATTATCCTGTCTAAAAATCAACTATTCTAAAAGGTGGGAGCTGGAATAAATAAAAGTCAGGAGAGTAGTTATATGAAATTATAATTATATGATTATTACATGAAATTCTTGCTAATGTCTCTTTCTCATCCTTTTGCTGTCTTACACTCGGTGTTCATAAGAAGAGCAGGAAAGGTAAATTCAGAGAAATCTTAGTCTGAGGAGACTTGTATAAGGCAAAACTATTGTGTAATGAATGTAATCAGATCTCTCAGAAAATACATTAGCTAAGTCTGCTCTTAGTTTCACGACTCAATATAAGCTGCAGTTGATCACTGAATGCTGGGAAGCAGAGGGAAGAGAGACAACTTTTAGATGTTTGTTACTTAGCTTTTGTTATACAGCAAATATGTGTTCCAGGAGAAGCCACCAATTTCTTCCTTCTTTCACTGTGCATCTTTTTGCTCATCTTTGCTCTTCTGCTTTGGAAGCACAACTAAATATTCAACAGGCTTTCCCCATTTCCTTCCAAAGCAGCTTTCACATATGAAGACAAAGGGCTCTAAATCCTTTCTCTCCTTTTCCAATGAGAGGATAGAAAATGATGGACATCAAACCAGAAAGACAGACAAAACGTGACAGGTTGACAAGCTCTTAAATATTCTATACCATTTCCTGTTTTCTGCATTTTCGTTCTTTCACAGAGATAGATGCCTACAGCACTGTTCCACTTAAAAATAAAAAGTCAGTGCACATAGGATGGGGCACCCAAAAAACTGCTGAAATATCTTTCCAGAAAATATAACACAAGAGCAAACTTGCCTGTCCTGAAATTAAAAAATGTAAACACAAATCCAAAAAGTCTTTCTAGTTAGGAAATATTAATATATATAAAATGYAAATAGCAATTTTCACTTAAAATATTTCAGTTCATCTAGAGATCTAAAAGTATGTTCCTATTATTATTTAATTTTCACACATCTACGTAATTGTTACTTCAAGTATCCATTATCAGAAGAAAGTTGAAGTACAGAGACTCATACCAAACATTCAAACACTGTATTGTGAATCAATACAAAAGAAAATCCGTTCTGTCTCCTGTTTTAACTAAAAATTTAATGGGAAATAAAATGTCAGCCCCTAAAAAGTATCTTTGTGGAATGGCATCACACCATTAACCAGTCAGAAATTGTGAAAAGAAACAAGTCAGACAATTTTGGGTATATGTTTATATGCTAAAACCCCAGAAATTTAATGTATCTCATTAGAAAGGAGATGATTATATGCAACTCTTAACACACTCAGCAGTGATGCTTGTTTTTGTTATGGATGGGTAACACCAAGGTGRTTATAGCTACATCCTGATGCTCACATAAAATTCCTCTTTCAGCAGCAAACTTGAAAGAGTTGATGATGAACAAGGTGAATATAGATACCTCGCAAAACCCATAAAGGTACAAAAATCAGAGTGGTAGCAAAGGATTATGGCTTTTTATTTGCCTCAGTGTTACAATATGCACTGCAGAACCAAAAAAAAATCCAACTGGAAGTAGTTTTATCAAGTAGTTTTCATAACAATAACCAAAGCAAGATAGCTCCTGGCAACGGTGTTATAATCAATGCCACTACTTACTCAAGGTGCTAGAAATCTGATCATATCCTAAAAAATCAGTTGTGTCAAGCCACTACTTAACTCATTGTCTGTTATAGGATATTCTATAGCTGTCCTGAGAAAGCCAGAGCTTAGTATTACATGGACACAACATATTTATCCTAGAGCAGCTTCAATCTATTCATGAACTATCCTGGTGAATAATGAGATGAAAATATCCAACTTTTAACCCTTTTAATCTACTCCTGAGGAAGGCAGACTGTAAAACATAACAGCTTCTTCAAAGAGGCTCAGCTGTTGTGAATTTATTTCCAAGAAAGCAATGAGGTTTTACTTGAGATTACGGTTGCTTTTACGGCTCCTTGGAATTTAATTTACATCAACTACGTTCCTGAAAAATGGAGGATTTTCCTCTTTGTCAACATGGCAATAAAAACGCATTATCTATAGACTTGAGTGGCTAATTGCAAGGATAAACTCAATTAGAAAACATATATTACTATTGAACTGTGTACAAAAACAATTGGAGGATCAGGGTCAAAACTCTAGCCAATTCAAAACAGTAAGTTGATCTGTAACCTGCCCTCAGCTGGTGAAAGAGACACAATGGGTACACATATTAACATGTTCCCTGCTACATCATCTGTAAGAAGCAGGGGCAAACTGCTAAATGCAAAGAAAAGACCGTTTTAAGGTCTTAGAAACAGTCTTCTGATTTCTACAGCAAAAGGCATGAAGGTGAAAATATCAGGTATTTTGATTTCCAGGTTTCTTGGAAGCACACTTTTTTACTGGTTCATCAAAGCTGAGCACAGTTTTCATATGTTCCTGTCACAAGAAAAGTGTGCATCAAGCCATACTACACACAAATTCTGAACTTCAAGGAATAATTCAGAAGAGCTGGAAAGAGGCTGAACTTCAGAGAGTGAGTTGGTGAGCCCCAGCTGATGCCTGGTGATGCCTCTGTAGTTACCCTGATCTCAGTTGCCTCCCTGCAACAATATTTTAATATTTGTTGATCTACATTCCATTTTTCTTGTCCATTTCCTTCAAATCTTTCAAGAACCTTTTGAATCTTTCTGCCCCAATAATCAAACCATTAGCATATTTAAAATATTGCTACAGGTCAGAGGAACTCCTTGTCCTGCGAAAGCCACGGTGATTGCACGCCTGTTTCTGTACCTATATATGCTGAAGGATGTCAATGTTTACCTTGACCTTAGGTTTGACTGCCTGCTTATACTCTCATGTTTAGAGCTATAAACATGCAATTTGCTTATCCTCAGTTTTATCCGGATTTCCAATTTCTCCCACTGTCCTACAGGCATTGCATGACACACATTAATAAAAATCTATCAAAGTTACATGTATGTTCTGTTCTTATTCCCATTGGATTTTCTCACTAAATACTTAAAAATGAGCCAAAACACAGATGAAGGACCTGTGTTTAGACTTAAAYTCCTGTTCCATTTATTTACATTTCTCTTAGCTTCTACCTTTTACATTGGTCCAGATAGGTACAAGCAGTCCCACGTAAATCTGTGTATAAGAGCCTATTTTTCAATACTTAACACAACAGAATTTCATCCTCATGCTTGTATTAAAGAATTAGATATGGACGTGTTTTCTTTTCCCTGAAAATTCCCAATACTGTTCCCTTTGCATAATCAACATATTGTTTTTGCCTTGCTGCTCATAATTCCTTACAAAACATGATTTTTTAGATACACGACAAAACACGATTTTTTAGATACATGATCTCTACTGAAGAGGCAAGCAAATGTGACCTTTCGACTGGGACTGGAGCAGTTGGTGTGACTCAGTGCCTGTCAGGGCTGATCTCACTGGTGCTAACTCACAGTGGTCCCAGGGGACTGCCCCGTGCTGCCACATCTCCAGCCGTGCCCTCTGCAGCACTGGCACACCCCGGACAAGGGGCGAGCCTGCAGAAGTGGAATAACTCACAAATGATCAACACGCTGTCTGTGTCCATGATCTGCAAGGGCCAAGGTCAGAATGGAACACAGACACAGTGTTACACCTTTCATGCAGTTTAAAATGCATAAAAACAATGACCTGGGGAAAAACAAATGAAAGAGTGGACAYGGAAAGGGAGCTTTGACTGCAATAAATGAACAATATCCCAAACTATAAACTGTTCTCTGTACTGTGCTGTCCCTGTTTTCTTTTCTTTTTTAAAATTTTTTTTATAGCTGTTTTAACCTCTCACCAGTGGTATTTCCTCGGGATTTTATTCATGCCACTTCCGTTCTTTTGCAAAGACTTCAGACAGCTACTGAAAAAAAACCCACTGAAGTTGAGAGACTATTACCCATTATTGTTCTGTTCAAATATCTGATTTCTGTAATGCATAGGGTATAAAGTGTGTGAAAATAACACTAAGGAGACCAAGTCTGCTCATAAAGGGTTGGAGCTGCTGTATTTCATTTTAAGAAATTGAGATTGCAGAGTCATTATAGGAGAAATCAACCAACAGAACACGCAATCGAGCATCTAAAACTTACAGCAGGTGGCAGCTCCTCTTCTGCCTCTCTAGTTTGCCTGTCAGGTCTTTTTAATTGTACTTTTGATCTAAGTAAAAGCAAATAAACAAGAAAAAACCCCAAGCAAGCCAAAACATCCAGATGTTTTTGAAATGTGGGTAGTTTTCTACTGTATAATTTACAACAGCTTGGTACAGTTTTATCACTTGGCTAATCCAGGGTTATTTCTTTATATACTGAATGTCTCAAACAGCTGCAAAAAAAGGAAAATTCTTATATCTTAACTAAATAACAAACATTTGGCAGACCTACCAGTGCTTAAAAAAAATGGGAGCAGCAACTGGTTGGGGTTTTTTCCAAACAATAACACAGTCTTAATATTAAGTAAAAAATAAACATTTCTTTTTAAATCCAAATTTAGAGATTGGTTCATGGTACAGTTTGTCTAGATCCCCGAAAATGTAACATCTTTTTGGCATTTAGACCTGGTCGTCTGTACTGATACATCACCTTGCACATTCAGTATTTCACCAAGCATTCAGAGGTGTCAGCAGGAAGCACCAAGATATTTGGAAAATCTCAGGGTGTGAAGCAGGCTGCCAGTAACAGGCTGTGACATTCCAAACGAGACTGCTAAGAAAAAGAAGAAACCCTCTTCTCCAGGATGTGCACTGACATGATGCTCTGTCAGTGATTAAGAGATGAGTGCTGCTGCAGGGAGCTGCCTCTGCAGTCGTGCTTATAGGTGTCTCTCCTCTGCTGCTTCTGGAAACCCGTCTGCCTGGGAGTTAAACTCCTTTGTGGGAAAAAAGCAGCAACTAAAACAATGCTGCCAGTAAACACAAAGTTGGAGTCATTGGGTATACCTGCCTACACAAGTCACTAATCTCAGTGAATAAACTTTAATTCTCTCATGTACTTGCATGAGATCAATAATCAGAAAAGAGGGAGTCACCAGGAATAGCACTCACAGTTTCTGCTGAGGCACTCAGTCCCCCGCAGTAACAAGAACATGTTGTTTACACTCTCTGTGATTTACATCAATAACAAAACGGGTATTTCACAAAAAGACAAACAGAAAACTTTTTATCTTCTTCATTTCTGTTAGCTTTATGTCTTCAAAGGTCTGTACTAGTATTTCCACCCACCATTGCCAGCAAACAGAATCACAAAATCATAGAATGATTTGGGTTGGAAGAGACCTTAAAGATCATGTAACTCCAAACCCCCTTGCCATGGGCAGGGACTCCTTCCACTCAATCACATTGCTCAGAGCCCCATCCAACCTGGTCTTGAACACATCCAGGGATGGGGCATCCACAACTTCTCTGGGCAACCTGTTTCTGCACCTCACCACCCTGAGGGTAAATAATTTCTTCTGAATATCTGATCTAAATATCCTCCTCTTTCATTTCAAATAAATAAGTTGGGAAAAAGCCTTTGGAGTACAACTAGAAAAACCTGTAAAATTGAGATTAAAGCCAGCATTCTCAAAGGTGATCTCTGATTTTGAGATTACCTTTTAGCAGCAATACCTGGAGGCCACATAGTCAGCTATGCAGTGCTGGGCAACCTCTGCTTTGCTCTCAGCTGCTCTGGTGCTTCTGAAAATCAGGCCAGGAATTTTGGTGCCCCAAATATAGAACTGTGGAAATCTACTCAGAAACTATTTTCCCTAAACTCACAAAATCAGTCCCATTTTTCAATCCAGCTGAAGTATTGTGCTTGCCAGTGTTAGGCCTCCTCAGGAAGCCCCAAGAACGGGCAGGAGCTTGTTCACCACTGGTTGTCACTGTTATCCCTATGCTGTCCTGTCTATACATCCTGTACAACACTCAACAAAGAGTTAGATATCTCACTATCTAACTTAAAAAAAACCAGTCCACATCTAAACACATACGCAGATCAAATGCAACTCAGAGATGTGGTTGCAAATCAATCTTCAAAACTATCTAGCGTGGGGGTGAATAGATTTTCTATAGGCGTTTTATCAGTGTTAAGTGTTTAAGAAAAAGGAAATCCACTGAGTTCCGACAGATTAGGAGAAGTGCCTGGGACAAAGTTGTGCTATAAGACAGAGAAAAACCAGTACAGATGTTCAAGGTCTCAGTCATATRAATCAAAAGCAGAGTTCATTTGGGCTGAGGCACTGGGTAAATGAACAGGTACAAAAATATTGCTTATAGAAACCTCTCCTCCCATATATCCAGTGAAGTGCTACGGTTTGTTTGCAGAACTTTTTGTAAATTTTATCACCGCAGAATGGCATTTTTCATCATTATAAAAGTACCTGGGGTCAGCTAAGGATATAAGACCTGGTGGTCCTCAGATGGGCCTGAGGACATCCTGACACTCAAGTCTGGACATGCTACAGCTCTGCCTCATTTTTTTCACAGGAGGGGAACTCTTTAGCTGTCAAATCTTCCTGCCACTCCTCCCTTTTTAAAAATCACTCACCCAACTTTCTCCAGGAGATGCTAGGAGAGACAGTGACCCCAGGATGGAAAGACAAGCAGATATTAAGAATCTCCCTGCTTTGCCAGCCTTCTTCCCAAGCTGAATCCATGCAGGACACTTATCCAGATCTGGAAAGTGAAATGTTTACAGGACAACTAAGTTGCCACAGGTTGCAGCCTGACACTGTAAAAGGAGGTAGAATTCTGTACAAAACACTTTATCAGAGCTCTGAAGTGAGCAGGAAGTACCTGCTGCTCTGAAGTGATATCCAGGGGAGTACCATCCACCCCCTGCCTCAGCCGATCAATTCCTGTTAGCCAAGCTTTTTCAGAAACTGAAATTAAGTAAATGGAGTCATGCTTACAAAGAAAAGGCAACAAAAACCCTCTCTGCTTTATTTTTCTAACCTATCACTGCCTCCAGAATGCTATTGTAGATATTTAATTATCTACTCTTATCAATAATAATAAAGTGATGTAATATTTGAGAAAAAAAAAAAATCTCCCTTCTTTACTCACATAGAATCTGTCTCTTGCCTGACACTACTCAGGCTCACGACTCGTACAACACCCACAGTCTGCATAACTTTCACCGAAAAGTTATCTGGTACCTCAGCTTGTGTATCTATTAGATATGACTGACTCAAACCTCATCTACATTGGGTTACAAAGCAGAGCTAAAATTTTGAAATACTACACCCCTCAGAMAACTGATACAAAAATACCCAGGATCCCTGTTGGGACATAAGAATTATTATTTTAAGTACTTGGCTCCACGCCGCTGATAAAAGTATACTTGTTTTTAGTACTGAAGGTGAGTTATGCTCTTTGGATAAATGCTAAATTTTACATTTAGCTTAAAGGAAGAATTATACAGCTACCCCTGGCCAGAGATTTCACCAAGTACCAACCAGTAAATACCAAACATTTCTGTCTGGGTGTTCACATAAGCATCACTCCATGCCCACCATCACCTAAAAGTGATAGCCAGCCTGCAGAGTGAGCTTCAAAGGCCCTTAATTGAAGCCCTGAGTTTAGGATAAACACATCACACCTTGAGGGAACTACAGGGATGTCATTAAAGGCAATTTGTCCAGGACCGACCTGGCTCCTGCTGGGTTTACATGCTCCTGGCTGTTGCTGTGACCCAGCCCATTGTCAGGCCTGAAGGCATCCAATGGGCTGACTTCCCYGCTCAGGACAGGGGTTCTGAGGGCGGCTCCGAGGCCTGAGGGTTCCTCCCCCTGGGTGTCCCTCCCCCTGGGTGTCACCCTTAGAGGCATCTCCTCCCACTGTTCTAGCAAGTTCTTTGTTCCTCAGTTCTCAATTGGTTAAGTTCCTTTTGCATATTTATGTATTTCATTGCTTAGTTGATTATGTTCTAGAAAGTTCATCTCTGTTGTAAACCCCATT